>JAAAKQ030499060.1:0-20621 GCA_010016005.3 Zanna intricata | reverse complement strand
ATATATCATATAATATTTGATACATACAAGAACGTAACATACTATATAATATTTGATACATATAAGAACGTAACAATGGTTTCTAAAATTCTGAGAAAATAAATAGTACCCACTTTTTTTTTAAATGCAACTTGTGCTGCTCTGCAGCATACATTAAATTTTAATAAGTAATTTAATGTGTAGTTCATAAAACTCTCTTCCAGACTACATTAACTGTGCGCCAACCATTAGGTTTCATCTTCACTTTTACGCTTTTAAAAGATTTTGGGCGTAATAGGGCAACGTACAAGTTTCCATAGCTAAAAACTAGTTCAGGTAGATAGGTTCCTTCTCGGTCCAGAGTTTATCCTTGCCTCTTGTTGATGGTCATGTAAAATGCTAACGTATAAGAAATTGTCTTCGTTTAAAAGAAAGTGAGATAGTTGTGTCAGACGGCATCAAATCAATTCGATACGGATGTGCCCGTTGTCCAGTATTCAAGCCTGTTATGATTTTCATCCTAACTGTTATATACTGAGGTGAATATACGGAGTGTATTTTTAATAATGAGGATATGCGTATGATCCATCAAAAATTTTTTTTAGGAATTGAATGATCGAAGTCAGTGTGGCTCATTTGATGGAGCTTGACTTGGTGAGTGTTAATTATTATTAATTAGTTACTGAGATATCTCGAGTTCAATGCTGTTGAGATGAGGCTTTACGTATGAGAAAAGTTATGTTCCCTTAAAAGTCCTCTCATAATTGCGTGAGCGTAGTATAAGTATGTAAATAAATGAGTTAATGAGTAATTAAAACTGTTTTTTTTTACAAAGGTTTTTAATATATAGATTCATTATTTACCGAAAATATAGGCTCTATTTAAATTATTCAGAAGAAGGCGTAAAGCAAAATGAAAAGTACACACATCTGTGTGCCTTCAATCACGTAGATTCTATGAACTCAGTATAAGCCTGGAACATACTGAATAAATAATTATTTTATCAGGTTTGTATGTACTCGTAATTATACAATAAATACGAATAGACTAGTCAAAAGAGAGGTGGGTGGTATGCTACTCACAGATTTAGAAAGAGTTGCTCCAATATTTACACTAGTTGTTCGAGGAAAACTGTGTTCAAACCTTGATAAAGCAGTGTAATAATGCAAATAATTACAAAAAAAAAAAAAAAAATTGAAATGTTATAAACATAATTTAAAACAGATAACGAATTTAAAAATAAAATAATAGTAAAGCAAATGTATAAAGAGGTTTTAAAAATATAATATTGCAAAAAAATAACAATTTAAAAGCTTTAATTGAAATAGTTTGAGTAAAAGAAAATTCAAGCTTTTTTAAATCACTTTTAATTAAAAACTCATCGACCGAGTTAAATTGGTTCTGTAGAAAAAGAAAAATTTTTAATTAAATTGTAAATAAATTGACAGGATAAGCTATTTTAAATTTGTTTTTATCTGTTTATAATTTTCATATTTCCGTGTATTAGTTTCCTTAAAAATTTATTCATTGTGTTTATTTAACCATATTATTGTCACAGCTTACATTTTTTTTTTTTAATTTACTATCGTTATTCCACTAGTGTGATATATTCAAAAGAAATAGCTTCAAATTAAGAGTGGAAGAAAATTAAAATATTAGGAAGATAAAAAAAAAATCTAATGGAGATTTGATAGAATTACAAGTGACGCAGATAAAGATATAACTATTGATTGACCTATTGATATAACTATAGACTAACTAATTATTGGTGAATTATTTATCGGGTCTTTTTTATATAATCGCAGCTGATAAAAAAGATTTAATTAAATAATTTCCCTGAAATTTAATCTCTAGCAAGGTTATTTTCTGAATATTTAGAATGAATTAATAATTTAACTGAAAGTTTATATAAGCATTTTCAATTAAATATTTTTTATTTGATCAAGATTTTATTTTTTATACAAGAATTATTAGGTCACTGATTTTATTTTTTATATTAAATATTCATTTCATTTGATTTATAAAAAATAATTTTACATTTAAAAGAAAATAAATACCATAAATATTTTTGTCTAATATAAAATTTTTCTTATTTAAAAAGATATATTGTTCTCATTTTCATACTACAATGCCGTACCTGTTTATTTAAACTTTAGTAATTTTATGAAAAATTTAAAATTCAGAAATATAAATTAAAATCTAATAAATTGACGTTATGATCAAAATGATAACGATAAGTTGAACTATATTAATAAAATATTCAGTTAAATTTTTATGTTAATTACATCTATTTATGTTACCTGTTATTAAAATTAATATTTTATGTTAATAGATGTGAATATTTTGTTTTATTTCTATAATGTACTATCTTTTTAAATATTAGTTGCATTAAGTAAAATAATCGATGAGTATTTTACTCCGGATAAAATATTTTATATAATATTTTATATTATTTATATTATATATAATATTTTACTTCGGAGTATTACTCCGGATAAAATATTATCCGGAGGCTCCTGATAAAATTCCGTTCGGGCATTTTCACACGCTACAAAAGTTATCACTTCCATTTCATCCTCTGAAGCAATATTTAACGTTGGTACAGGAGGTTAAAAATACAAAAAGAATAATATTATATAAACAAAAAATTTTAAATATTATCGATTATGTCTCATTTTAAATGATGCGTCATGTGAAGATAAATTACGACAAAACTCATATTTTTTTATCAGCTGATAGAATTTTGTTATCACAAAATGTTGTATTAAGTAAAACTATAACGTCATATAAGTTAATAGTATATGTGAATTATGCATACAAAACGTGTAGGTTAAAACAGTAATCTAGAGATTAATTTTTGCTTCTATAATAAATAAACATCAACTTATTAAAAATTTCATACAAATATTAATTGTATTTTAACATAATTCACTTGCGTAATAGTTCACTCAACGTAATACACAATTTCTAAATCTTATATTATGAAATACCTAATTTTTTTTCTCGAAGATTGAGGAATTTATACTAAAAACAAATCACTGTAGAAGGATTATTTAAAAAAAAAAAAATAAATAGGCGTATTTACTATATAAAATATTTTAGTCTTTTAGCATACATTATTATTTAAATGGAACGATAATATAACGTTTTTAGGGCCTTTATAATGGAGTTGCAAGTTTCTAATTTAAATGGTTCAACAAGAGTGATGTATATCGCATCCACCCACTTACACGCGTTGAACAGAAAAAAGATCCCTGGAGACGAAAGAAGTTTGGAAAAACTCAGCAGTGCTTGGTTAGGTTCACGTAAATCTACCTTACTATACACTACTGAACGAGTTCTTTGTGGAGAACGTCTTAAAGTTTCTTTCTTGACCAAGTATACTATGCTGTTGTTGTTGTTGTTGTTGTTACAGTAGTAGTATTAGTAGTAAGAGAAACACTCCTGTACCACTATCCTATCAAGCTCGATTTCAACTCTGGACAGTAAGAGGATTATGGAGGTAAAAGAAGTGTAGTGGGAAGGGATGAAATCCAACGGCTTTCAGGTATTATTAATGACCTAAAAGCCAAATAGAATAGATATCTTTTCAGAAACAAATAAATTTAACTGTTATTTACGAACTTCTGTCACTAAGATTAATAAAATCAGTTAACAACTTTTATTTTCAATTTTAATTATTAAAATTAAAGAGAAAAAATAAATAGAGTATAAACAATTTTAAATCGATCCATCCGATTAAAGTATTACGTGCGGTCAATTTTTATGATATATTTCTCAGTAAAAAAAATTACCTCTTCGGTTCTTTAATTTATTTATGTAAAGTTTTTTTATTTTTTTAACATTTTCTTATACTTTTTTTTAAATTTAATATATAGGGGTTTTTATTGGGAATTTTACAATAAAGATGTAATTCTGAAGGCCTAATTTTGATGGTTATTATTTATAAAATCCGTAACTAAATACTGTATTTTTAAATATAATTAAAAATTTTTAATGTATTTTGTTTGGTTTTCACTAAACTTAATTTTTTTTATTTCTTTTTGAATACATGATATTTCTATATCTCCTTAACTACTCTTTCTTGAAGTACATGGTATACTGTATTAATCTCAGTGCAAAAATAATGTTATAATTAAATTTATCTAATCATTAGCAAATTTTTCGTTAAAATTTTGAAATTTATGGTTATATAACGGACGTATCGATGAAGGACTCCCACACTAACAGTTTTCTAAAGAGAAAAAATTGGTAGCCAATTTTTTCTCTTTATATTTCAACAATCAATCTAATCTTAAAATAATTTTTTTTTGTTTAAATTAATAAAAGTATATTCTAAAGGAAAAAAATCTGATGTAGACATCACACGACTTCCTTGGACGAAAATCCAACAAATAATGTGATTCTAAATTATAATATTCAACTAATATTAAACATTGAGTTGTTTCACCAAATCTGTTACATATACATGTATGTAATATTGCCTGTTAAATTATATATACATATTTATAAAAGTCTGAAAACTGTTATTTCACAAATAACTTCTTTTATCATTTTTTTTTTTTTTTTTTTAGGGTTATTGAATTATTATTTATTGTAATTTTTTTTATACTCAAGCAAGGGCTGATAATCAAAACAAATAAATCAATATATTTAAATTAAAAAAAGTTTTTAAGAAATAAATTTTAAAAAAGTTAAAAAATGAAAAAAAGAGATGAATCTGATTCGAACCGATGTGCCTTCCCTTGTAAGATCAACACATTTCATTAATTTAAATTTTATTCAGCTATAACTCTGGAACCAATGAAAATAAGTACCACTTATGATACATAGTTGAAAAGCTCTCAATTGCTACAGTTAAAAAAAGTTCAAAATCCAAATTGTTTTTGATTTTGGGGTTTTTTGGACACTTTTGGTTCAGTCGATTGCAATCAAAAGAGGAGGTTCACAGCTAGATGTTACAACAATCCTAAATCTAAAATTTCAACATTCTACGATTAATCGTTTTTGAGTAAGACCCGTGAGTACATACCCACGTCATGCTGAAATTAGTCAAAATGGATTCAGGGATGGTCAAAATGGATATTTCCGTTGAAATCTGAAAACCAAAATTCTTCACGATTACAATAATTCCTTTACTTCGAACAAGGAAGTAAAAATATTTTTTACATTTTTTACTAACTGATAAACGAATTGAATTAAATTTTATATACATACAATTGAGGTTATGTTGTTAGTTTTCAATTTTTAATTGGGCTTAACTCAATAACGATTCAATCAATCTTCATGAAATTTTCGCATGAACAACTTTAGATACTGTAATAAACATACATAAATTTATATGAAATTGATCCAGTAGTTTTGGAAAATTTTGATCCAAAAAGATTTAACGTGAATATTATTTTCGTAATTCTTACGCCTCAAAAAGTAAAGAAAATTCTTGTTCACCCTCCAATCCCACCTGAGATAGAAAAAATAGCTCAAATTGAAGTTATGTTTTCCGTTATCGACCTTAAATTGAGCACTACTCTGGAACGACTCGACCGAATCGTGATAAGTTTTACATGCCCGATATTTTATGATTATTAAAGAGCATATCACAACTTCAATGAAATTTAGTTAGTAGTTTTGGATATTCTCAAAATAAATTTTATAAATGGGCAACACTACCTGAAACTATTAACTACTTATGAAACAAAAAATAAAAAAATAGTAGCCGGATAAAACGACTGAGAATTTTTAAGAGATAAATACTGAATAACAAGCAAAGAAAGATAAAGTGAAACAGTCAAATAATGATAAGGTTTTCAGGATAGTAGCAGAAGAGAAGGTGTGTGCTAACAGAAGAGAAGGGAAGCACTAACAGTTAGAATGAAGAAGTAGTGGGTGGATGTAAAATTGAGTAGTGTGAGAATACTAAACTTTAAATAAGGATTATTGTGTATGTGATCGATAGATAGCCTGAATGAAATAATAAGAAGAAACATTTTAGATTCATTCCTTAAAAAAAAAAGAAAAGAAGTGCTAATTTAATGAGAATATTTCATTATAATTTCCTTATATATAAGTAAAGACAAGTTCGAATAGCATATGTACGTCGCTTCAAAGATTCTCCAAACAAGCAAAGTAATAATATCTTATCATTATTCCAGATGTTGAGTATACACATAGCTAAGTCTCTGATTAGCGCAACTACTTATTGATAAGTTTGTTAGTACTTACTATGTTTTTTAAGGTCGGAAATATGTGCCAATTCTAAACGAAACAATCATTTACTGAAGTTCTGGTAAATTTTAATAAAAAAGATAAAGCAAAAAGCAAAATGCAAAATGCACTAAATTGAAGCATTCTAATTATTTTGTTATTTTTATTGAAATGTTTTCATTGCATAAATGAATCGGAAGTTAAATGACGACATTTATTATTAACTAAATCTGAGGAAAAGAATAAAGTCACAGAGTATAGATATGTCATTACAAAATTATAGGAATGAAAAGAGATTTCAAAATAAATGTTTAGGATATTTTAAAGAATTTTTTATTTATAAGGATTAAATTATTATATTTATTTCTTTTTACAGTACATACATTTACATAAGATAAATAATTTTCAATAAATCTGTACAGTGACAATAATAATCATCAACATTTTTTTTTCTTTTTTTTATTTAGTAACAGAGTAATAAAATTAAAAATAATATAACATTTTACGTGCATCAATAATATTGAAATTTAACTGTTAACATGTTATTTTTTTAATTTATTTTTCTTTATTCTTTTTATACATTTTAGTTATAATTAATTTAACTTAAAATTGGTTTACATTACCAGCGATAACATTTTATTATCTTTTAGAAAATAATAAAAAATCGGTATTTTTTTTTTTTTTTACCTTTTTACATTGTTATTTATTGAGGTTTTTCTTTAACAAGTGTTTTATACATTATATTTCTTTATTAAATATCAATCTTATCTTTGTTATTTGTTCGGTGAGAATTTTTAGAAGAATCATTTCATCTTTAGTTGCATTCTCTTATTCTAATTATTCACATAAGCCGCCCGCTTGTATTAATCTGTGTTTTATTTACTAGTATGTAGTAATACAATCTGGTTAAATTTTTTTTTTTTTTTTTTATAAATTACAAATTTTCTTATGTTTGTATTCTTGTGTTTTTTTTTTGTTCAATAATTTGTGTTATACAATTTAAAATTACTGTTGTACACACATTCAATTCAAATGATTCACACTTTCAAATTACGGTATTACTTCCACTTTTATACATTTTATATGAGTTAAAAAAGCATTTTTTGAGCATCATAGTTAACATATTGATGTCACTTGGAAGAGGTTAATACATTAATTAACATATTTTTATCTACTTTATTGTTGTCATATCCTATTATATTAATACTAGTATAAGATTTTTTGAGTCGATGGCAGGGCATAGAAAAGTATTTTGTTCCTTTGTACACTTTTCTGATTGTTTTCTCAATTTTTTCTAATTATTTCAAACAATCAAATTTTTTCTTTACACTTATCTAACAGTGTTTTTTTATGTTTAGAAAATTCCAAAAGGGCTTGCCGAACAAATAATGAATTAAAATAAAAATTAATCAGTATTATAATGTAGTGATAAATTATATTATTCCTATTATTTATCAGATAAAGTTATCAGTAAAGTAATCAGATAAAGTATCAAAAAGTAGTATTTATCAGATAAAGTTGTATAAAATAAATTCAATTCTCATGCATTAAACTTAGAAAAACTAAGATATTTTAAGAATTTAAATATAGTACAATAAATAATCTCTTATTAGTTGAGCTCTTTTACAATTAAAGAAATCTGACAGTTTTGAAGAGTTAAACTTCTTCAAAATTTGTATGATAAGTATAAAATTCAGTAAATTCTGTTTATTTATAATTTACATATTCTTTCACTATTTTGTATCGTAATATACAAATAAATTGGCGTTAAACTGAATAATAGTGTAAAGGGTACAGGAAAGAATGATATCATAATCCAAAAAACACCGAAGTATAAATCGATATATTTTCATAGGAAAATGTTTTGTTAATTTTGATACGTAGAATCCAGCCCAAGATTTTAAATACTCTCTATTTAAAATGAGCCTGCCGCCTGGAAGCAGTCAGAACAATCTAAAATGCAACTAAAATTAAACGTCTAGAAAACGTCAGTGTAAAACCAACAAAAAGTATTGTACGAGTAGTACCAGCAAGAAGTATCAGACGCCGTGAAAAATGTGGTATAAAACCAACAAAAAGTAATGTAATGCAAGAAGTATCAGACGCCGTGAAAGAGCTGATATAAAACGAACAACGAAATAATGTATTTCAAGTTGCAGATTTTACGCCCTGAAAGGTTTTGTTATAAAACCAGCAAATAATACCATATTGCAAGTTGCGTCTATCCCCTTAAAGAATAAATCGTGCAATCAGAGTTACAATATTTCACATATTGTTGTGCTCGCTTTAGATTTGAAGTTTCTAAATATCTCCTTTAAAAAATTTGTATTTTGTGATTAATCATTCTTTATCCGAACCCTTAATATGTTTTTTTTAAATACGGTACATCTTTACCTATGAATTAGATTGAGGCTTAACTAACAGTAAAGAAATCAAGGATGATCTTATTATATTCACTAGTATTTTTTTAAATTAAACATGCGATTTAATTTCAGTACTGAAATTTATGTATGTAATATAGGGAAGGAAAACAAAATAAGATTTATTTTTTGTCTATTTTCTGTCATACGGACTAATTTTCTCTATTATTACAAAAAAAAAAAGAAAAGACTAATCTTTTTTTGTGTGTTATTATCATCGCCCATGTTGGAGAGAATATTTAATTAACTTTCTATACAAATATTATTTCATATGCCAAAACAGTTATTTTACTCAGTTTATAAGGAACACAAACTTTACAAGTTTTTTTTTTTTATTAAAAAAAATACACTAACATTTTAAAAATTATATTTTTAAAGTCTTCAGTTCTTTTTTAATGTAAAATATTTGTTATTTGAATAATGACCCTAACTAATTTCAAAAAAGGACAAATTTTCAAGATATATAAGAAAATATGACATATCTGATTCATGGAGGATGAAGGAGACTTCTTCTTAATGTCGATCAGTTTATCGGGTATGAAATTTAAATTTGGTTAATAAATAGTCAAATAATGATAATGTATTTCTTTTTTTTAATTTTTCTTTACTTTTTTTAAAAACAAAGATTGTGTTAACACAGCAGTGATTGTATTAACGTATACAATTTTAATTTAGGATGATTTTAGAATAAAATCATCCTAAATTCTTTTATTATTATAAATACTTTTTTTTATTAACTAGCTTGTTATGAAGTAAGATATTGTTATTATGAATCGAGCATCAAACTATCAGTAAAGATAGAACGTGATTTATATGAGACATGATTATATTTGTCTTTTGAGTACATTTATTTTGTTTACAATCTTATATTGACTTTTCATACATTTTATATCTTGTTAATGTTTGAATAAAATTTTAACGATGTCAAAATATACATATATATCCATACTGGTGAAAGCAAAAGTAAGTGTGATTTTAATAATTAAATATTTTAAAAAGTGTTAGAATTATAAAAAAAGTAAATAAAAAATTTAATTATTTGTGGTAATTCTGTGTTTATTAGTAACTGGTATAAAAATATTCATCAAATAAAGTTTTCATATCCATAAATTAGTTTCATGTATTAGTTGATGCATAAGCAGGTAACTGAAAAACACTTATGATTAACAACATTATATCTAAAGAGTTTTAATTTTGTCTGAGTATTATCTGAAAAAAATTATACACTTTTTTATTCGTAACATTTAGATCTCGCTATTGCGGCAAATTGTTGAACATAATTATCCTTATAAAGTAGATAAAAATATTAATAATAGAAATAGATTTCTCTAATTAAGGTTGTTATTAACATACAAATATCGACACCAGTGAATCTATTTATATTAAATTCTGATTAAATTTTAATTGATATTTAAATAAATGAATAAAGATTACTTCTAAAAATATATAATTCTGAAAAATCTCATAGTTTATATTTATTATTAGAAATTTCAACATTGTAATGCAGACTGTAATTCAAACTACTATTTAAGTTGGTAGATCTTGATCAATCTTGGGCCAACCAGTTCTTTAACAATGGGATTATTTGAATCAAAGAAGAGGCACGGTAATATGAGTATTCATAACTAAATATCCATATAACGATGCTTTACTTTAAATTATAATCAAGCACAGATCAATTGTTGTTTAAGGTTAATCCATAACGAGTATCAAATCTATTCAATAAATGCATGCTGTGTTGGTTTGTTTGTTTTTTTTTTTTTTGCTGTATTTGCTCACATTTTTAACTTGAATGAAGCGCACAAACGATTCATTCACCATTTATACCTCTTGATACGAACGATTTGTTTAAAATTATATTTGTAGTTAAAAAGGGAAACAACGGGGTTAGAGCTGTGTTAAAAAGTCATAACTTAAAAATCTTGTATGTATAAATACGAAAGTTTGTTTGTTTACAAAGGCATCATGCAAGAACCAGCCAACCGATTATTTAAAATTTTCAAGATGCATATTTGATAGCTTCGGGAAGGTTTAAGCTACAGATCGAGACACTATTCCGTTCGCAAGTGAATTTTGAATTAAAAACATTCATTAAAGGAAAAAGAATCCTTTTAGTTCATTATTATGTTTCTCTCACCATGACGACAAAAATTAAATGAAGTACAATGATTAATTTTTTTTTAATGAATATCTGTAAAATATTTTATATTCTAACAACCACGAGGATAACGAATTTATTTTTAATTTGTTTAGCCTCCGGAGCTTACATAATAAGGTATTACCTCAGAGGATGAACGAGGATGATGTGTATCAATGTGAATGAAGTGTAGTGTTGAACAATCTCAGGTCGACCAGTCCTGAGAAGTGTGGTTAATTTAAATCCAACCACCAAATAACTCTAGTATCAACGATCTAGTATTCAAATCTGTAAAAGTAATCCTAATGAAAAAGAACGTTACCTTTATTTAAAGGGCAATAACTTTAAAAATACTTTTAAAATGTAAAAAAAAAAAAATATTTAGTGTTATAAATCTTATTGTTTAGTGTTTTCAATACCTGAAAATAAATACTATAATCGTAAATTTGAAAAATATTTTCTGTATTCAATAAAAATTACAGATTCATATAAATGAAGTAAATTATGATTTAATCATGGAAAAAAATTTACATCGACAGCTAAGAGCATACCGAATTAATTTGGCACTAGAAAAGACATCCTCTGAAGAAATACCGTACGATAGTTAAGGAGGCAAAAGAGAAAAAAAGAGTAGAAAAGACATATTGGTCATCATGAATCACATGGAAAAAAACCGTATCTAAAGGTGGAAAGCTGGTTGCTAAATGTTGTTGATATGAATTTTAAATTATTTTTGTGTTTTTCAAGGAGGATACGATGAAAATATCGTAAAGTGCCAGTAATTTTTTAGTTAACTTTTAGTATTGTTAATAATTCTGTGAACGGTGGTAGTATTCCCTCGTATAGAATACATGAATAAACTTTTACTGTGAATAAAATTTTACAATATGAACTCTGCAACGAAATTTAAATGATAATGTGACAGTTATTTAAAAAATAAATAAATTACTCAATAAATTTGATTATAAAAGATTTAGCAAGTGTCGTAGAACTATTTCTGAGGACACCGGACATAAACTGCTGCTGACTATTTATAATGTGCTTCTACTAAATTTCCACTCTTTTTTGCATTTTAAAATAGTTTTAACATTAAATAAACATGCTTCAGGTTTTTAATGTTAGTCGTATTGAAAAAAGCATGATGCTTTACAAAATTAGGTGAAACAAACACTGGGCTTAAAAAATAGTCTCAATCAATGCATGGTGTCTAACACGTAGGTGTTAAAGACATACTGGAAAGGAAGTATGAAAAAAGATAGCTTGAATCAAGATCGTAGAAAAGACCTGGTGTTGCTACCATCATGCCATGCTACAAGCTACATGCTGGTGTCGCCATGCTACATTGGCTGTGAAAACCCTTTTCTATTAAACACTTCCAATACTTCCTAAGTAAATTCTCCGTCGCCATTTTAAAAAGGAAATTTTATTAAATTAACCACCTAGAGAATTATGCATCCAGTTTAGAAACATGTCATAGCGTTATCGAAAAATACAGTGGGTTTTAAATAAATAGAAGCGTTTTTGAAACATTTAAAATAATTCTGTTGTAAATCTGAATACTACTCTAAATTTAATACTCCTAAAATTTTTGTAACAGCAATTTTAGTTCCAGATACAGTAATTATTGTGTAGCTGAGGTGTACATTTGTACATTATATTTTATATTTCATAAAAAGAAGTATGTTCTTCGACTTGTCAAACACATCATGAATTTTAGTTCGATATGCACATCAGAGTAATTATGTTAAGGGGGCAGAAAATGCAGAGATCAGGCTACTAAGTCAGTTCTCTCCATTATAAAATGAAACTTTTGGAATAACCCTTATCAAAAAGATCATTTGGAAAATTCCAACAAAAAGAAATAATAAAATTTTACGTAAAATGGTAGAGAAAACATTTTCCCGTTTGTTATTTTAATTTTAAATACAGTATAAAACTGAAAATTTATCCTGTACTAGAGAAAACAAAACAATTATTTATTTTGAGCCAAATTTTCTGATATTTAACAAAACAAATTTTTGATGGAAGTATTAATTTTTTATATTAAATTACTATTGCTTTCCTCAAAGATTTGGATTAGAAAATGAATTTATTCAAACGTGATTAATGAATTTAATGTAACTATTTATTTTTTTGGAATATAAATGAAATATTAAGGTAGTGATAGAAATATTCGAATATCGGGTCTTAAAGAAATTCTGATTAGTCAGTCACCTTGTAACTTCTTACAGGATAGCGGATGAATTTTAAATTGTTTAATCACGGATATGTTACACAATTTAACCTAAAGAAAAGGGAATTAAGAAGAAATTTAAATTGTGACAGTAATATCGTATATGGACATAAACTGGAATATAAAAAAAAATTTTTTGAACTATAAATCACTGGCGTATTGATACAGTTTAAAACAAATACTCGTATGTCGAAGAATAATAACAAAAATTATAACTATATTGAATAATTTTTAATTAATTAACATTAAAGCTTAAAAATTTATTACATAAATTATGGAAAGATAACGAACATGAGAAAAAAATTAATTTTAATGAATTGAAAATAAAAATAAAGAAGTTATTATTTCATTTATTCATGTAAAACAGTGAAATTCATGTTGATTTTTAAGTAAACACTCCTAATGAAGCAAAAATTGTCGTTGAAATCTGTCTCATTTTAATAATGTGGTAATATTAAAGTATTTTACACGTTTTTATTAAAGGTTTTACATGAGAATTAATTACGTTGTGAGGTATTTTGTTAGGTGCAGGGATTATGATTAGAGTATTGTTGTTATTATGCAAACGCAAATGGATCAGATGTCCAGTTCCTCAATGAATATTCATGATTATTGTGGATATTGTATATACATATATATATATATATATATATATATATATATATATACACACACACACACGAATATTTAAAGGGTTCTAGTTAGTTGTTAGATCTGCAGTTAACTTTTAATTCACTTGAATTAAATAAAAAACACAGTTAAAATTTTATGATAACATGATTGATTAAAAAGTATAACATTGCAGATTTTAATGTTATTAGTGATTTTTAAAGGATTTTTTTCTTTAATAATATACTTAATTTTCTAAAAGAAGCGTAAACATGTATGGCTTATTAGACTTTTACAATTAATACATTAAATAAAAATATAATGTATTTTTATTTTAAATAATTTTTCACCACATTTATAAACAATAATAAAACTCTATTTTTTTTTAAATTTATAATAAAATTTAAGAATAATTACATATTTAAAATACATTTTGAAAATATTTATCCGTATTTTTTATTTTTATTTTAATAATAAATACAACTTATTATAATTTACAAAAAAATAACGTTTGCATATTTCTGTATAAAGCAGTCTTTACCGCTGTATTCACTTATATTTTAAGAAGACACAATTTATGTAGTTATAGTCACGTGATCCACCACGTGATAAGTGATGTCAAAGCAACAAGCAGAGTTGAAGCTGATTCTTGTTTACTGGATCCCCGCACTGAAAAAAAAGAAATATAAAGTTATTTATTATTATTTTCTTTAATGAATTACACCGATTTTTTTTTTTTTTTTTTGTAAAAATTAACAAATAATGATTATCAAAATTTGTCTGATATATGAAAAATATTTTTTGAGGATAATTTATTTTTCCAAATCATTTTTTGGTTGAAAAAATAAAGTGGGACTATAAGTTGTATGCAATTTCATTGTATTACTGAAATGTTTTCATAAAACAGAAGGAAAATTAGAGAAAATTTTTTATGACAACATTTCTGAAATTCATCAGCCCTTTTAAAAATGCAAAAAATATGTCGCAAACTTATAGTAAATTATATTTTCTCATTGTGCTCATCCAGTTTTGGTTTGAACAAACAGTATTCCATTTATCGGTACCATTTTCAAATAATAACTGTTTCAGTCAGCAACTGTTAATTTTAAAGATTAAAAAAAATTATAGATTTAAAAAAAAAAGTAGAAAAGTTCGTTTAGTAATTAAAAATAATCATTGAAACAGCGATTAAGTTGTAATTTAAAGAGAAATTCTTTTAGAATACTTCTACATTAATTGTTAAAAAAAAATACTGTAAAGTTCATGAAGTAGATAGACTTCATGATCTTATAAATTAATTGTAACTGCGTTTGGAACAATAAATCTTCTGCGCGTTCATTTACACAGCAAGGCTGATAGTATGGGAGTTAATTCTGTAGTGTTAATTTAGTCAGTCCTATAGTGTTAATTGGCTTTCTGCATAAAGCAGATTACAAAGATATCTGTAGTATTTGTGTACGCGACATTTTTTCCTATTAATTTTAAAATTATCTAATCAATTTTTATGTCGTTTATTTTTGTTATTTTTCTTAGAATTTCGAAATTAGTTTTGGTTGAACTTAGATTTAAGCAACATGATATAGATCTCTGATAGATAAAATATGATCAAATAGACTGCAGATTGATATATTTATAGTTATTTCGGTTAAGAATATACTTTTACAGAATTAAAGTAAAAGAAAAATATTTTGTCATTTTTGACTACATGTATTGAATTTGAAAATAAATTAATAATATTAAGGTAGATAAATGAAGCTGTTGGAGAAAATGACTTCCATTTTTATTTTCGAGCCTGGAATGATAAGTGATCAAAGAAATTTTTTCCCGCGTTGTCTTGAACATTACCCCGTGACTAGACATGGTTATTCTAGGCCGTACAGGCATGATAGATCATCCGCCTTGGGGTATTCTGCAGGAATTTACAGTTAAAAAATATTTAGTGCTTAGAATAATGAAATATTAAAAAGTTATTTGAAAAAAACAATGTACATCCAAAAAACTACACATACTACGCATACAAAAATCTATGTATGTCCACTTTGATGCACCGTGTTTTATAGTTAAATATTTATAGATTCTTTAACAATACCAGTTAACATTTTGATAGTTAAGTATAGTTTAATTTTAGATAGTTTAGTATCTCCAACTATTGCAGTTGGAGACTATCTCTGAACTCCAACTATTGAAGTTTAAATCCTCGTATGCTGATACTGAACATACTTCTGCTTTGTTGACTTTTTTTTATTAATTTTTACTATTAGTAACCAAGTCATGATTTATTTAATATGTTATGTTTGTTTGTCTGTTATGTTTGTTTGTGTAGTGTTAGTGCAATTGAGACTAAAGGCATTAATTTTATTACTGTAGTTTATTATATGTAGCGTAAGGATTTATTTTTTTTTAAATAAACAATTTTTAAATAAAATGTAAGGTAACCAGATAAAGGAAATGCAAAAACGATTTAATTTTATTTTGTAACATAAAATTCCCTTTAATCTGTTACATTGTTTCGCAATATTTGACTTAAGCGTTTATTGAGTTCGATTGACATAACGTTATTACTTGTACTTTATCTGATAATAAATTCACTTATTAAGATTGTCCTGTTTGTTTACATTATTTTCAAAAGATAAACATTTTCAAATTCTTAATGAAAGCGAGAACACTCCAACTTATGATTAAGAGGCTTTGGTGATAGGATTAGATAGTAAATGCAGTTGATTAAATGCAAATGTCACTAATCGTGACCAACTTGCAAATTTAACAAGTCAATAGTAAGAGTGTGCTTTAAAGAAAATGAAATAGTAGAAGTTAAACAGAAACCAGAAAAGAATGAATCATTACTTTTTAAAGATATAATAACATATTTTTTGTAAAAATACATTAATAATCTTTCGTTCGGTTCCAGACGTACCGAAAGAAAATGATATAAGGCTAAAGTGTTTTTAAAATATTAAAAGTAAGTTCAAGAACCTGATGTAGATGATATAGTTTGTAATCATCTATTGATAATTAGATACCAGCACATAATAATAGAAATTTAAATTCAGTGGATTAAGAAGTTATGATTCTACACAAAATTATTGGGGAATTTCAGAACAAATTTATCGCTGACCAAAAAAATTTCTGATGGCAATGTGATAGAGATCATCACATTTTTTACGCAAATGTGCCAGTTTAAAATGGCGGTTTTCCTGTAAGTTGGATTGGTAAAGAGGTGTATTGAGTGGACTGACCAACTGAATTACTAAAGTTTAAAAATTGATCCACTGACATGAACAAGTGCTTATTTTTTTCATTCAATAATTAGTTTAATATTAATTGATATGCGGTACTTCTATGAACTGATCATTTTTTATGCAGACTTGTTCGTTTATTAAACGGATTGATAGATAAAGTAAATAGTAAACTGTTCCAACACAAATGGGAAGCTACAAGTAACTTGAAATAGACTTTACATAAACAGTTGGAAATTTGAACAATTAATAACTTATGCCATGTATTATTTTAAATGACCGGATAACAATTTTAAATCAGATAAATAATTTACAGCATTTTCATGACAAATCAAAAATTATATTGCTAAAGTATTATTTCTAACATTGATGAAGTTACTTTGAAAATAAGAATAATCTAAAATGTCTTCCCTCATACTTCAAATAGTATCTAACCAACTTTTAATCTTGCAAAATATATTTTTTCTTTCTATTATTCTTCCTCTTCTGATTTATGGAGAGACTTTAAACCCTGTTGAAAACATTTTAAAAAATCTGAAGCGTGCACCACATGACTTCCTTGTACACCTATTAAAAATTTCATTCATACCTTTTTTTTTTGTAATGAAAACTACATAAAATTTTATTACATTTATAACATCTGATATATATATATATTTTATTGTTATTATTGAATTATTATTTATCGTATTTTTTTTTTTTATCAGAAGTTAATGTTATTAATAAAATAATATATTTAAATTAAAAAAAGGGTAAAAAAAGGAAAAGTCTGATTCGAACCGATTTGCCATCCCCGTGTAATATCCAAATATTTCATTAATTCAAAATTTTATTTGGTTATAACTCTGGAACTAATGAAAATAAGTACCGCATAGGTAGAGTATAAAATCTCTTTAAATGAGAGCTTACTATTGCAGTTAAGAAAAAGTCCAAATCTTTTTTTCCAAATTTTTTTGAAACTTGGGCTTTTTTGGACACTTTTTGTTTAGTAAGTTGCAATCAAAACGGGAGGTGCACAACTAGATATTATCACAGTCCCAAATCCAAAATTTCAACATCGTACGGCTAATCGTTTTTGAGTTACGCGAGATACGTACATACGTACGTACAGACGTCACGCCAAAACAAGTCAAAATAGATTTAGGGATGGTCGAAATGGATATTTCGTTGAAATCTGTAAACCAAAAGTTTGACGATCACAATACATCCATTATTGGACTGCGAAAGCAAAGAGTTTCGCAGATGTACTCAAAAAAGTCAAGGAGAGCGTAGACGGCGATCTGCCTGAGATACTCTCGATAAGAAAGGGTACGTCCGGAGAAGTACTGTTGAGAGTGTAGGACTCGGGTGGTGATGTAGAAAATTTTCATAAGAAAATTGCAGATAAAGTGGCGGACGTCTGCGTTTCGTTAATGTAAGGAATTCGAATGAAAAGAATAATGATCTAAGATATTGATGCACTCACGACAACTGAAGAGATAGCCCAGTCGCTGGCATCAGTAGTAGAGTTGGTTCAACAACAGTTTGCCGGTATGACTATCAGGGAGGCCTACGGGAATACCAAGACGGTCACGGTACTCCTTCCAGAGGATAAAGTTGACACCCTGATGAAGGCAGGCAGAGTGAATGTCGGGTGGATATCCTGTGGTGTATTCCTCGGCGATGAATCGATAGATGTTTCAGGTGTTGGGCATAGGGACACCGTGCTTCCAGATGTGAGGGTTCTAACCAATCCCGAGCTTGCTACCAGTATGGCTGGGATGACCCTTCAGGACCGACTGTCCAGAAAAAAATTACTCTTCAAAACGTGGCACCGAAGGCTTGGATGCGTCTATAAACCACAATGGTTAGGTTTCTCTTGCTCATAATGAACAGAAACAGAATCCCCCACAGTTTAATGGAGGAGGTTGCTAGAAGGCCTGAGGTTTATTTCTTGGTTGTTACCGAACCAAACAGAGTTACTATCGCTGGCAGCAATTGGTGTACAGATGTCAATGGAGACGTGGCCATTAAAGACGTTTCCAATCGGTTCGGATGAAGCTTCTGTCATCGAAAAACTGGTCTCCTGGCGATTGAGTTGAACAACGCAAAGCTGATTGTCATGTACATCACACCAAACTTTACATACGATGAATTTCTTTGTCAACAGGATGAGTTAAAACACTCACTCACCGGATCGGACAAGAAGTCAATTATATTCGGAGGCTTTAATGCAAAAGCAATAGGCCTGGGATCCAATCATAATACCAGAAGGGGCGAAGCGCTGATGGAGTTCACACTGTCATACCGGTTTACAAGTTTAAACAACGACACGCCGACCTACTCCGCTCGTGGTCACGAGTCTGTTTTCTCGACTTGGCTCTTCTAAAAGAGAGATGGAGACCAAATAGCTACCAATGGAGTATTCTAGAAGAATATACGGCCAGCGATCACAAGGCGGCATTACTGGACCTATGTGATCCTTCCAACAGACCGAAATTATGTGGCCCCCCACCAAGGATCACTAACCGACAAATCGAAGACCTGGTGGACAGAGTGTCCGCCAGGATGGAACAGGCTGACATTACGCCGGATTCGTTCCAAGGCGTCATACATGAGGAGATGAGCTGATTCCGGAGGATCGGCACTGCCCATAGGCCCGTATACTGGCGGAGTGAGAACATAGATAGGCTCCGACTTGTTGCACAGCAGAAAAAAAGACTGGCTCAGCGACTTAGGAGACAAGGCTGCATTAATGCCGATGAAGCAATGGAGGAATACAGAATCACTCAAAGAACCCTGAATTACGAGATCAAGAAGGCAAAAAGAACTGCTGGAAAGTCTTATGCGAGGAATTGGACAATGATCCTTGGGATAGCGCGTATGGGATGGTCACTAAGAAGTTCGGGCTTAGGGTTCCCCTGCTCTCCAGGGATGACGGAACTGCCACTAAGAGGCGTCTATTTCCATTTGCTGAAATCCACATTGATCCAATCAAAGTGTTTGAGAGAAGACGACTCACTATCGATGAGGTAACTAACGCCGTAGCCGGTCTCAGGAATACAAGTAGCCCGGGTCCTGACGGCATCTCGGCAGCAGTGTTGAAGGGTCTCCTACCGAAGTCACCGGAAAGCATCTTGCAAGTGCTTAACGATCAACTTGAGAGCGGCACCTGCCCCAGTTGTTGGAAGCAGTTTGTTTCTAAGCGAGGTGACACAACAATAGGATGGGAGTTAAGACCGTTGTGCCTATTAAACAATATCGCAAAAGTAATGGAGAGGGTGATATTTAACCGTCTGGTTGCGGAGCTTGAAGAAGGTGGTGGAGTGCATTAGAGCCAATTCGGATTCCGAAAGGGACGTCCACAATCAAGGCAATATACTGAAATGGGCCATTGAAACCAGATCCGGCACTTGGCGAACACGTAGCATCCCGGACCTGGTGTTGCTGGATATTAGGAACTCCTTCGGATCAATACCGTGGAATGTGTCCTTTGACGCACTGAAGAACAAAGGACTAAGCACATACCTCCTCCGTCAGATCTCTCAGTACTTCTGCAACCGACGTGCTTGTATTGAAACAACTGAAATAAGCTCGATTGGCAGATGTTTGGGGAAGTACCCCAGGGTTCCGTCGGACCCATTACTGTGGCTTGTATTTGATGATATATGATAATTGGTAAGACTCATCATAACTGTTTTTCACGGATTTATACCACGGTATTTGGCGTTAAATTTTTCCGAGCACCTGCCTCATCGTTGGCGAAGAGAGTGGCAACGACTGCTGGTTGTAAATCCCTGTTACAAGCAAAGGGAGCTTTTTAA
>JAAAKQ030499037.1:8289-31943 GCA_010016005.3 Zanna intricata | reverse complement strand
ATATATATATATATATATATATATATCTTATATAGCCTATGTAACTCCTCTGAACGTATGGATTCCAACGCGGGGAATCAATTCAGCTGTTGAGCTGCTACGGTGGAACAATGGTACATATATACACTTTAAATACATTAAACTAGCTTTTTGAGCACTATTCCAGTGACTGAAAAATAAACTAACATTTTGCTATTTTTAGTCGTCAACCATACCTATATCAAGATGAATTCAAGTTACACGGGATCCTTTACCTTTGGTTTAAAAAGAATTCTTTACATTTTTTAAATTATTTTCGAGAAAAAGCAAATATTTTTTGGAGGAGAATCTATAAGAGTTTAACTCTGTAAAAGGTTCCTTCAATTTTTTTTGAATATTTATGGTAATTTTAATAATTCTAATTAAATGTTTGCTATCATAAAATATTTCGATTATTTTGTAATAATTAACATATTTTAGAAAACGTGTACAAGAAAAATTTCTGTATTTTAAAAGAAATGATTGAACAGTTTTTAACAAATAGATTAAACGTTTTTTTGCAAATATCCAGACCAAATAATTTGGTTGTTTATTTTTGCATAAAATAATTACAAATGACATTTTATTTTTGCTGTCTATTAATAATTTTTAAATAGAACTGTAACATTTTTAAGGAAGCTTAAGAGCCTTCTAGTACATTCCAATCGGCTTAAAATATCAGAAAACCTGATTGCAAAATTACAAATAATTTGTATGTTTATACAACAATAAACGAGATCGTATATTTATTATTTCTCCAGAAAGTAAGGATAGGTGCAATAGAAAAATATTGACAGCCAAGAAATAACATGTCGTTTAGGATTATTATTAATGTGATTAATATTTTTATTTTTTGTATACAAAAGTTGCAGAATTAATGTATAGATGTGTGTGTGTGTGTGTGTGTGTGTGTGTGTGTGTGTGTGTGAGTGTGCCCGCGCGCGCGTATGTGTGTGTGTAAACTTGTATTAATATTTAACTGAAATAGTAATCATGGTAGTTAATTCATAGTCAAAAATATCATGTATTTAGCTGTCTTGAATATGAGGAATATAAATATTGTTTACTTCCGTAATTTGGCCGTTCTTATATCAAAAGTGGTGACAAATATATTGCTTGTTATAAATAAACAAATAATGCAACAAACATTAATCAAATAAATAAAAAATAAATCATTTCAAATAATAATATAATTACGCGAAAAAACTGGATAAATTGATAACACTACGTCTAAAATTTAACTCATTTCATTTATTGCAAATTTTATTTCATTTTTTACTTCATTATTTTGTTTATTACTATTAATTTCCTGAAATATTTAATAAAAATTATTATTTTATATTTAATTATAAATGATCCTAAGTATACCTATAATTTTTTTTTCCTGAAAATAGTTCTGAAAATGTTTTCATGTACTTTTCGAAATTAGCTAGAATAGATTAAAAGATCGTATTATTTTTTAATCATTTATCAAAATTTTTTTTATTGCTATACATGATAATAGTTATAATTGAATTAACCTAATAATGATAACTTCATGATTAAATTTTCTCTGGATTAAATTATAAAGATTAAATTTTAATTTGGTTCAAGAGCTCTGAATGCCATTCCTTCGCAAAATCTTATGAAATTTAAAAATATTTTCTTTATTTTAATAATGTAGGTTTTGTAAACATGAATCTACCAGCTTGATTTTCTTCTTTTTAATTGGAAAGCTAGCTACATCCTTTTTGTTGATAAAACCAATATAAATTGAAGCTCAAAACCTCAATTTCTCCCGAGAGTAACACAAACAAAACCAGCTGAGGATTTTTTCATGTTTTACGATCGTAACTACGAAAACCGTTAAGTGAAACTGATGTTAGGTGGATTACACCGATGAAACTAACTACGTACATTTTTTTTTCAGAGGGATCTCTTTAGATTGTACACCGACTTTACAGAAAAAAGCAACTTGAACAATGAGTTCGGATAAAAATCAATTAATGAATTATTCCATTCAAATTTTCTTCAGTTTTATATAAAACTGCTGTGTTGTAGTACTTTATTATGGGAAGTCACTTTTTTATCGAAGAAAGCAGAGTTCATAAAAGAAGTAGAAGAAATAATTGTTTTTCTGTGTAATTTATTATTTTTCTCGTCAGTATTTTTATTAACCTTCCGATGTATTTTAAAACCAATAAAATGAAAAATACTCTGCTTATTTATTTTACCGAAATTAAACAATATACAGTAACCGTAATTAATATATTAGAATTCCTCGTGTGTGCGCATGAGTTCATGTTTACAGGCGTATGCGCATGAGTTCATGTTTACACGCGTGTCTGCACGAGTTCGTGCGCGCAATGTGTGTGTGTGTGTGTGTGTGTGGGTTTATACAAACCTAAATTTACCAGTTATATAATTATTAGTTTTAAATAAATAGCGAATCCGTTTAAGATCCAAATAAACGAGTGAGTTATTCACTTTTCTTTGCAGCTGGAAGTATAATAATAAATAAAAAATGAGTGCTTAAAATATAAATTTTGTTAAACTTTGTTGAGCTTAAAATATTGTAAATATAAAAAAATACAAGCATTATATGTCGTATGATCATTAGAGATATTTGACACAGGTACTATTTCTATAAATTTAATTTGAAAATCGTATGATGGCGAGAGAGCACACGACTGTTCACTGGCTATTTTTTTAATTGATAAAGAATAAATATGATTCTCTGTTGTAAAGTTTTGAACGTAATCCATCGTATCAGTTAGGTAGAATGGCAAAAAATACGCTTGTGGCCTAGTAAAAAAAGCTGATGTCATATAATGTAAGATATGAGGAAAGAATTTTTTTTCCTATTGTATTTCTTTGTGTCCTCAATAACTGATTTTTTTTTATTTCTATCACCTTATTAAAAAAATAATGATATTTCAATGAACATTAAAATTATGATCAAAATATTTATTCAGACAAGAAGATGGTATATCCTTATGGAATCCTTCTAATGACAAACAGAATGGTAAAACAGATATTTTTACGCTAATTTAAATCAATAAATTCTTTCAATGTAAGGAATTATTGACACATTTTAATGCTTAAAATTCATATATAACTAATAATTTATGTCAATTTTTTTTTTTTGTTCAACAACTATTACAATTACAATCGGCTACCCATGTCGAGCCATAAGTAAGTTCTTAACAAAAAGCACGTGATAAGGGAATTTCTAAGGAACTCCCAAAATAAATAGTTCACAGATAATCTTGAAGTCCAATATGGAATTTCAAGTCCAGACTTATATTTATCTCAAAACCTCACAGTCAACAGAAATCAAACATTAATGATAACGTTTAAAAATAAAAAACAAAACAAAGAAAAATGAAACCAATACTACTTAGATTTGACGTTGTAAAATTTCAGACCATCATGCAGTAGTCCCTCCGTCAGAAGTTGCTGCTGTTATCGAGTAGATTAATTGAAAAGTGGTTGACGTGATTTTTAAGTGTCTACTGGTATTTAACATTGCGATGGAGTGTAACCTAATGAACAAACGGAAGCTCAAGATAATCGTGAATTTCATCATTCCGAGTGAATCATAGTGCTTCACCAATTGCTAGTGTTACCTTGTTTTGGAAGCGTTGTATAATTTCTATGTTACTAGTACTAGCTGTTGGCCACATCTCCACACCGCATGTCCAGATTGGTGGCAAGATAGCTTGTGAATTAATATCTAGTTAGATAACTTGAGGCCTGAGTTTCTCCGAAGCGACCAGTGTAATTCCCTCCCTGTACCTTGCCTTTACTTGTTTCCACTTCATCCTCACGTGTCAATTCCAGGTCAAACGCCGATCCGGGTAAAGTTCTAGGTACCGCATAGTCTTTTTTTGTGGGATAAAGGCATCACCTAAGTACACACTGGGACAGTATCCCTCCCCACGACGAATGTGATATGCTTCGATTTATCTTGATTAACTTAGTTCTCCAATATTTTCTACCACACGCAGTCACAGTTTAATGGAATCTGTACCTCCCATGAGGTTAAGTCAGGGTCTTCGTTAACGGCCAGGATAGCATTGTCGTCGGAAAATGTGGTGACGATGCAATCTTCCAGGGGTGGAAGTTTCACAGTTAAAATGGAAAACAAAACAGGGCCCAGTACAGAGCCCTGAGGAACATCCCACCTAATCTCAAATAATCTCGGTAACTCTTTATTTAGTGATGAGTAAAATTGGTCTTGGTCTTGCAGTCATGGTCTTGGTCTTGCGAAAAAGAAAGACCAAGACCATATTTACACTAGCAAGACCAAGACCAAGACCTAATATGCAAGACTTAGACCAAATGTGCAAGACTAAACGAAAAAATATAAATTCCGTTGAAATTACGAGTTAAAATATTTGTCGTTACTTTAACGTATGCTTAGCATTTAGGAAGATTATTAAAACAAAAAAATTCCCAAGTAACAAGTCAAATGAGTAAAACCAAGGCTGAACATGTAAGACCAACACTAGAAGTATTTAAACAAGTCCAAGATCGAACAAGGAAGACTAAGACTAATACCAAGATTGTCCTAGTCTTAGTTTTGTTCTTTTTGTTTTGCTGATCACTATCTTTATTACATTTCATCTGAGCAAAAAGGCCCTCAAGATAATTTATGACTAGGAAGAAGGGTTGAGGAAGTTATAATTTTAATTTGTAGACCAAGCCAGATATCCATACCTTATCAAAAGCCTGTTGGATGTCTAAGAACGCCGGTGGGCAGAATTTCCTTTCCCCCAGATATGTTCTGACGACCCTGATGACTCTATGGGATTGTTCGACGGTGGAATGGCCAAATTAGAACACAAAATGGTGGTCCGGAATTATCCGCTTTTTCTCAAATACTGGTTTAAGCCTGTGAATTAGCAGTTTCTCAAACAATTTGGGTAAGACCCGAACGAGGACAAATTTGTCTGCAATAAGAAACCTCCTGTTTAGGCTTCCCTGGTTTCAAGACCATGACCACTTGCGATACCGTTCTGCTGGGAAGTGGAACAGCGCAGAACATTCCATCCGCAGAACAGCGTTAAACAAATGGTTAACGTACGTGACGTCTATAAGGGGATAGCATGAAAAATAATTTGTGCGTCACAAAGTCGAAGCCCGGGACTTCCTTATTCGCCTTCCCTAGTTGATTAATTTCAACCAGGGATCTCCCTTGTAGAGATCAGTCTAATCAGAATTGAATCCTAATTGGGATCTCCAAGAAGTCATCTATATCTATATCATTAGGGCCCTCGTCATCGTGTGGTTGCAACGTTACTTCTGAGTGTGAGGCAAAGAGGTCGGCCTCCTCTCTATCATTCCTCGCATACGATCTAGTACGTCTCTATAGGGCAGGGAGCGTTCCTGAGTATCGTTCTGGTCCCTTCGTAGCCTTCCATAAGGTACCTCAGTCTCCATTCTGGTGAGAAAGATTTTCGATATTCTCTTTGAATGTCTTGCCTCTGATAGTCGTCAACAATCTTCTCAGCCTCAGAGCCGCTTTATTAAGAAGAGTCCTATCCTCTGGCCTCCTGAATCGCTACCAATTTTGCCTAAGACGCCGCTTTGTGACAATCAGAAGTGACACTTCATTCGTGCCAGTTATTGTCTGTGGCCGAATGAACAACTTCAGGTGTAGACTGCCATGCACCTTCCTGCATGGCTGACGTTATAATATATGCTGCGTAATCAATATCCTCAGGGCTATCGATCGAAAACAGGTTAGTCAATTTCTCCTTGATCCAGTCTGATAAGAAACTCAATCTCTTTGTTTCGCACGCAGATGCCTCGTTTTCTTCCTCACCACCATCGTGCTCAATGTAAGTAGGACGAGCTAGTGGTCCGACCTTGAATTACAGCTATCTTCTACCAGAGTTCATACAGGTAAAATACCTGAAGGGATAAAACAGTCAAGTTTATCCGGAATCTTCGTTAGGTGCGTAGGCCAGTATGTCGGCTGGAATCTCAAACAATGTCCAGAAATAGATTTTGAACACACCTCCATAACAATCTTCCCCTGCTGGTTGACAGCCACGACCCCACAATGCATCTTTTGCGTTCCAGTCCTCTCCATGATAAACCCAGAACCTAGTATTCGGAAAAAAGCTCGTCAAGTTACAGTATTGTGCGGAAGACAGTACACAGCGGACAATCTGACAGGTCCCAACGAGACTTTTTTTTAACGGTGGTTGCCTGAATCTGGTTAGTCAAATGCACGGAATTTGGTGATGCCTCAGAGAATTCCTAACCAGAATCACGGTTCCTCCATAGGTTCTCCCATCTGGGTGATCCGTTACATATATAGAGAAAGCTTAAAGCCTAAGGGAATTCAGTTCTGTAAACTGGAACTGATATCAATATTACGTCCAGATAATTTGCAATTCACATAATTCCTAGTTCTTCTCACCTGGAAAATAGGCCGTTAATATACTATGTAACGTTCCGCAGAAATTTTCTCATTAACAGATTTTGGAGAGTACCTGAGTAAGGCTGTTAGATCCTCAATATATTGACCCAGGAAGTCTGTATTTGACGAAAGCCTGTCCAACTTGTCCACATTATTCTCACTAATGCGTGCTGCTGCTGCAGCGTACGTTTTGTGAAGAAAAAATGCTTCACGCCAACTGTCCTAGGTGCCCACCGTCCCAGCAAGGGGAAATTTTTATCATCGAGCCTCTTACGTTTCGCTTAGATTTAATAAGTTTTCTACGCACAATCCTCGTCGTGGCTCTATTCAACAATGACAGCGGATCTACGTTATCCGGATGTTACCTGACAATCTCCAACGTCTACCATAAAAAAAAAAATAAAAAACTATAATACCTAATTTGAATTAATTTCCAAAACACAATATAACGTAACCAAACAGAACACAAGTATTACTGTTATTATTTAGAATCAACAAAAACACCACTATCATAGAGAACAGCTGATGGCTAAATATAATTATCTTAACATATCTTTTCTTTTTTTTTACAAGTGTGACTGTTTAAAGATAGAAAAAATTACGTTTTTTTTTACATAAAAAGGTTCTTTTAGAATAGATTTAAAATTTCCCTAGAAAAAATGCTCGCATTAACTCAATTTAAATTGTAACATAATTAAGTCAAAATTAAAAAAAAAAATTATTACAAGTTCAATTTTGCGAAAAAAACCATTATTTTTTTTTACTTTAATCATGATTTCGATTAACAGAAAGACATAAAGTAGTGAATTATTGTATTCCTATTTCCCTGATGTAAAAAATAATAATAATAAATAATTTTTTTTTTAACGTGTCAGAGGCCATTCTTTCCTAATATTGTCGTTAAGCAATCAAAAGCGGAGTTGCGTAAAAATATTTGATATGTTATTTATTTCTGTATACGGATATTGGTGAAGCTTTAAACAAAATAAAAACAATAGATTGTTTTCAGTTATTATTTGTTATGTTTATGTACGTCAATGCGTCGTTTAAAAGTTAATTTTTTGTTAAAATGTTACATGTTAATTTTTTTTTTTATCTATTATTTTTTAAATTATCATAGTAAAAAGAAATGTTCTTATTTACCGTATTTATTTATTAATTATCGTTTGGGTACTTTTCTTCTTTTTAATACTACTTAATGTTACTTTTTTTTTTTTTATTACAAATTCCTGTTTTTTTTTTTGTTTTTTTTTTTTGTTTTTTTTGAAAATAGGGTTTGCCGGAGAGTTAATTCAATATTTGCCTTCATATGTTGGTGTGAACGTGTATTCAATCTTTTGTTTACTTGCTAGGGCGTGGTGGGTTTAATAATCGCTTTAAGGTGAGTACAAAATAAGTCATGTTATACTGTATAAAAATTGTCGCTTTATGTAAACTCACGTAAAACTGAAATGTGATCACTGTATATTTTTCACTAAAATATATATATGCCATTTTTATTTTTGTATATTTAATACATATATATATATATATATATATAAATTTAGGCAGCAAATGTGTAGTAATATAATAAGACAGTGATTGTAGCTAAAATATTAATTACACTGTAATTTTGTACACGTAGCTGAATAAAATTGTAAACGCAGCTAAACGCTTATGTTCGTCAAAATATTATCACATCACACAACACTGCTAAATGGCACTCAAGATGTCTGTTATTATTGTCATTCTTATTATTAAATGTCATGTAAACATACATGTAAATAACCAAACTCAGAATCATAAATTAACTAAAATCATTTTCCGGGTTAATTATTTTATGGTTATTAAAAATCATGGATGTAATAGAGATCGAATATTTCCACTACATTAACATATATTTTCACCGTAAAATATTCATCCATTATTAATATTGTTTAAGAACTATTAATTGGTAAAAACATTTGTTTCTTTCGGAGTCTTGATTTGAAAAATTATATAGGTACTAATTATTTTAATTTTATTTTATTAAGAATATTTTTTTTTTTACTAAATTAATTGTTAAACTTCAACGTAACATTATTTTGATTTCTAATGTACTGCCTTTTTTTGGTATTATTGATCCAAAAATTGATTTATAAATATTAATGCGAAGAATATTCTCTCTTAAAATGAAATTGATATCTCGATTCGTTTCCAAGAAATGTGTAAAAATATTATATAAGAAAGGAAAACAATTTACCTCCTTTCATTCCGTCGCAACTCGGTTGGTGCTTTGTCTGTACAGTATGATTACTTGCGTTTCCCGTCGTGATCAGGGTACTTAGCCGGCATGGCTTGCTTCGCTCACCTTTCCCTTCTAGCCAAATGGGCCTTGCCTCTTGGAGTCCGCTGTGTTTATTAAACGAACGTTCGTGAAAATAATAATTATAATTAAAAATTAAAGCCTGATCAATTTATAAGATATATCAGTGTATTGTAATTAATTCAGAGCAACAGTTTGTTTAGTTCAGGACCCGAAACTTTGAGTGATCCAAGAACTTGGGTTTCCCAACAGTCGGCCTCCTTCTTAAAAAATATTAGTTACTAATTGGTTACTAATTAGTAACTAAAATATTGGTTAACCTGTACTTCGTTTGAGTAACAATGTATTTTTCCCGGTTCTAAACGTTACTGAAAAACATAACTAGGAGAGGATCGTAGTTGGTTTCTATTTTTTTGAATTAATTTTATTTTATGCTTTTTTTAGCCGAGTAACGGAAGGCAGCTGTAGACAACCGTGTCGCAATGCAGTAACAGTGACTGTGTTAATTGATCCGCCGAACTTTACTCCCTTGCACCTCTTAAAAATTTTAAATTCAAAAAAACCCGAGAAGTTTTTGGAAATTTATCTAAGAATATTTACAAGCCCCAATCTTGTAAATATCTCGAAAAAATAGTCGAAAATGGGAAAAATTTTAAATAATTAATCGGAATTTTTACCTTTCTTTTCATCCCTTTCAAAGAAGAATTTCAAAAACTTTAGAAATAGGCTTTTAGATTTTTAGAGGAAGATTGCACCCATCAAAAACCAAGTTGAGATCTTCATTTCTTATCGAGAAATTAAAAAGAATAAATTTCATTATTTCTTTAACCCTTTAAACTCGGAATTACAAAAAAAAAAAAAATTGTTATACAATTTGCTCAATAAAAATAACTAAATTATTTATTAAAAATAACGCTAAAGTTCTCTGGAAAGTTGATTAAACGTCTTGAATAATGATACTTATTATACAGAGTGGCGCACGACGTGATCCACCATTTGTTTTGGCAATATTGTTTAGGTTAATAATTATTAATGTGTTTTTTTGTAGTTAGAAGTGACAGCAGTTCACGAATTTTAGTTTCATTTCTTTCCGAGTACGCTATTTGCGTATCGTTCCAATATGCTGACAAAGGAAGAGTTACTGTTGAACAGCTCGTAAAGATTGTGTTATTTTTTAATCAAATGATATGTGTGGTGCTTATACAAACGGTTTTGTGGTCGACCACAATTTTAAAACTCGGTGGTCGACCTCATTTAAAACAGTACGAAAAATTTAATTATGATGGTTCAGTATTTCAGAGTAAGCGCGAACGGCCTGCTGATGTTAGTTATCCACAAAATGTCAAAGCAGTATTATTGTGTCAGGTCAGCGATCTGAGGAACTCGGAAAAATCAACAAGAAAAGCATCAGCGCAACTTGGGATTTCTGGGTGTATTTGCAGCAATTTTTAAAAACTGAGTTGCATTGGTATCCGTAAAAAAAACAGTGTTTCCAAAATTAACGATGCACAACACACATCAAAGAATGACATTTGCTGAACGGGCTGTAAACAAAGATATATTGGTGAAAAATGTTTGGTTTTCAGATGAGGTACATTTTCACCTAGACGAGATCGTTAATTATCAAAATGTATATTATTGGACTTCCAAAAATTCACATGTTTTTCATGAAAATGTACATCATGCACCAAGAATTACGGTATGGGCCGCTGTTTCAAGTCATGGCGTAATGGGGCCATTCTTTTTTGAACAGACAGTGAACATTATCTAATATGGGTAATAATATTTTTCCTCAGTTTCTTGCAAAAGAATCTCAATTAGAAAATGAGTGGTTCATGCAAGACTGAGCCAGACTGTACACAATTAATGTTTTAGACTTTCTGTATGAAAATTTTTAACGCAAATGTTATTTCAAACTGATTTCTTAATCATTTTGCATGTGGACTGAACTGGCTCCCGAACATTCCTGATTTGAATCCGTGTAATTATTGTCTTTGGAAATTTCTAAAGTAGAGGATTTTCCCTAAACATCCTCGTACAGTGATGGAAAAGCGATTGGTGATCACCAGGCGTACAACGAGATAACAACGGGATATGTGTTGTCGAGTTATAACAACATAGGAGTTTCGTGAAGATGAATTTTCTAGGCGTGATGATGGTCATATTGAACATATGATAGATAAGAAGAACATAATTTCTAGATGTATAGTAGCAAACACGATGTGTTTATTTATGTTTCTATATTGCGATTTAAATAAATATTTTTCAACATAACCAAATGTTTGATCATTTTTTGCGCCACCCTGTAGATTAAATTTATTGTCTATTTACCTTTTTAGGTCTTAAATGTTAAAATTTATTGAAAATAACTTATACATACAATTATATGTTAACACCACACGCATCAAATTTTTGAGAAACTGGAAAATTTCTATTAAAACAGTAATATTTAATTCGTGAGTCGCTATGAGAAAAAAAAAATGTAAGACATAATTTTCAACTCTGAGGTCATAGAAATCATACAAGTAACATTTTTTATTAATTGTAGTTCCAGCTGCAGGTCATATGATGAGATTTGACCTGAGATTCACCTATTTGACTTCACTTTTAGCGGTTTCAACTTCTGTCATTATAGAATTTATAATGACAGAAGTTTTTTTTTTTGTTATATTGCCGAATTTGAAATTGTTACTCCAGCCAAGCTCTCCGGTTATTAATCGAAATTGACTCCAGTCCATACATATAATCACTTAAGCGAACGTACGTATGATCAAAATTTACACGCTTAGTCAAAAAAAAAATATTAATACTTGGCAAGATTACAACTTTCCTCTTTGTGTAGTGTATAACATTGCGGCCTCGAAATGAAAAAGAAAATTAAACAATGCGACAAAAAAAACCGCGCTTTACATACCGGAAATGTTTTCAGTCATGACTCAATAACTTCATGTTTTAGTTTGTTACTTAACAATGGTTATGTTATATTTATGATGCTAACTGGGACAGTCTCTACTAGAAACTAGCTCTTTTTTTATTATTTCTTTATTATCCTGTTCGGTTAATACTGATATAATAAAACAAACAAATAAGTTATTATAACATAAAATTTTAACTACAAATATCATTGAACAAAAACTTCAATTTTTAAATTGCAAAATAAATGGATTTTAATTTAATTAGAAATTAAACCAACATTTATTAATTCGATTTCTGTAAAATCTTATTTTTACAGCTCTTTTACACTTCATCTAAAGACTCCGCTAACAAAGGATTAATTTATTTTTACCCTTTCATATTTTATTTAAATAAGAAAATAAAAAAAATTAACATCACTTTGTTAGACTAAAAAATATGTTAAATTTTGCAAAATTTAAAATATTAGTTTCTGAAGAATGTCTCGATAGATAATTTTTTTATCATCGTGGCAGAGTAATACCTGTCAATTCTTCAACTATAAAATCTCGGGATCAAATCACGGTCATGCTTCAAATATTCCATTAATTAATAAATAAATCTTTTTTTAAATGATGGAGTTGTTCACAGTTCGTTATGTAAAGGAGGCTTACCTATTACGACGTCTGACGTACGGTTAAATAGTAAAACTTTATTTTTTTTTTATTCTGAATTTTGTTATAAATATTATTCACGTTTTAAAGTATAAAAAATATGGTATGAATCTGTGATTTTAAATTAGCTACCAATTTTCCCTAATTTTGTTGTAATTATTTAAACAAAATTAACTTTAAATTTCGTAAGCAATTCATATTTCTATAACATTTTGTTTTTAAAAATATTTGGGTTATTTTAAGGAAATTATTAATCTGAACTATGGATAAAATATTAATTTTTAATAAACTGTACTGTGGATTAATAATTTCCTTAAAATAACCCAATTATTTTTAAAAACAAATTATCGGATATAATAAAATAATAGATTTACATAGATGAATCTTAATCAATTTAAGTGGAAATGAATATTAACTTAACTAGTAGTATAGTTGCATTAAGGATTTAATTCATTTAAATAAAAATTTACTATTTTAATTGTTATAAAGTTATCACTCTTTATTTTTGTTATATATTTTATTATTTTGTGACCTTTCCAGAAAAAATTTTAATTAAATATAATTTTAAGTGTAGGAAATAATATCTTGTCGTTATACAAAATATTTTAACTAAAATATCTTTTTTAACCTTAAAGAGATGAACTGCATGATAAAATAAATTATAACAAGAAAATTGATAAGTACATTGAAAGTTATTATTAAACGATAACTGTTTTATGTCATTAATAAATTATTTCCATTATTTTCTTGAAAAAATAAATACATCTGTGTATATTATAGATATGAATGATTGTTTATATATTTTTTTAAGGCTTCTGTCACTATTATTCTCTTCCTCGAGTTTTATTCATTCTCAACTACTCCACTACACATTGCTTTTTCTGGCAAGGGAATTTGTCTTCACGATTGTCACTACAGTTTGATTCCTGTTACTTTTATCCATCATAAAATGATTTTATAACATTCAATAATTCTTGATAACTTGTTTTCTTTTCTTTTTTTACGTAATACTGTTTTAACTTTAATGTTGTGTGTAAATGGTATCCTTAGGGTATTTATGGTAGAATTCCTACGTTTGTTTATAGTAAAACCGAACTTGCTTTTCAAAATATAATTTCTTGGAAATATTTGTAATTATAAATTGTAATAGTGTAGGAATATTGATTTCTATTTTCTACGAACATGAGAGACGTGCTGTAGGTATTAAAAATAAAGTCTAAGTGACAGTCTTTGCCCGCAGTATTTCTGCTAACAACTTGAAAAATATTATGTAATATCCATCTTTTTCATAAAAACTCAGAACTAGTAAAAGATTAATAATATATTAAGAAGAAAACATAGGTTCAGTATATAATAATGAGCATATTTTTATTTAGAAACATTTTGTAGGATTTATAAAAAAAAAAAATATTTTTTTATCCTACAATGAATAGGAGTTATTCTTTTAAAAAAAATGAAAACGATTTATTATGTTAAAAGAAAATATTTATATTTATAATATTTGTGTATAATATTATAAATATTTTTTGAATATTGTATTTGTGTAAGTTTTGACGTGTCTGAAACAAAATTCTCAAAATAATCTTTACTCTGTTATGGATCATTATTACATAAAGCTACTCGGGGTCACTCACTGACTCACTGATTGACTGACTGACATTAATTCTAACCGGTAAGGAGGGTTCGTAGCAAAGAAATCGACAGATCTTTTTTGTAGGGGGTGCGCCGAAACCGTCTGGAAAAATCCGAAATCTTGAAATTTTCTTCCCGGGGTGTGTTACGCCCCCAAAAATTTCAGTGCGACTAGAAGTAGACGTCTGAGTGAAACTTCTTGGGGAAACCGATTGTACAGCCTGTAGAATTGCTTAAGACTTTCAGAAGAAAATTCGGCCCCCGCCTCCCATTGGGCCCGAAATTCCGAAAAACCTGTTCTTTTCTTTTAATTTTCGGCCGTCTTGCCGCTCCCTGAAACTCTCCCACGGTCGAAATTGATATTTCGTTACAGGGTTGACCTGAGGTGTGTAATAAACTCCATTCAAAACTTGGGAAAGTTCTATGGTGTCGGGGAACCCTAGAATTAAAGTTTCATCGTCTTGAAGACGATGAAGATTCTAGACTTCGAGACGAAGTTAAATTCTAGGAAAGTTTAATTTGCAAAAGATAAGCAAAATTAAGTCTTATCAGCATTATTAAAAGAATTCCTATTTATTAAATACATACAAACATTTTATACATATGACTACTGATATTCATATTTCCTTTTTTTTCCTAAAATTTAATGAGAATTCATTTTATGATGTAACAATTGAAATCATCTTACATGGTTAAGGCAATTTTCATATACTTCGAAATCTATAAGCTAGATTTCTTTTTAACGACTTTTTGAAGAAAGTACGGTATTGTTCTTTAGGTCCCATGGTGAGAGTGGGCGTTAAAATAAATTTTCTTTACATTTTGAGATATGAGGATTACGAAAATATCATTCACTTAAATTGTGGTTTTATTATATATATATATATAAATATTTATTTATAAGCTTATGTTTAAAATTTTGTGTCTCTAAAAATTTCCCAATGTGGTAGATCAATTTCAATGAAATTTTAAATATGCTCTATTAATATATCTGAAGTTGTGCAAGTAAAATTTCGATGAAATTTGGTAGTAGTATCTTTGCAATAAATTGAGTTGGGCAAGTTAGAAGCGTAGCCCACTGAGCTGGTATAGTAATCAACGCGACATCGCATTTCAATTGATTTGCGATGGAATCAGTTGGTTTCGTAATCGAGAGTTCTAAGGTTGAAATCCTAATAAACTTTCAACGTAACCTAAGTTACGTCAAAACCTAGTAACTTTTTTTAGTAATTTTTTTTATGGATTTAAATACTAGATCGTGGATACTGGAGTTCTTTGATGATTGGGTTTTAATTAACTACACCTCTCAGAGGAGTGATCGACCTGAGATTTTATAAGACTACACTTCATTCATATTCATACATATCCTCATTTATTCTCTTAAGTAATACCTTATGGTAATTGAGGAGGCTAAACATAAAAAGAAAGAAAGAACGTTGATGCCTCTTTAACTGCGAAATCTACTCTGTTATCAATATTGTTCAGTATATTCAGGTATCGTAACTTAATTCAGCGTCATAAAAACTAGGTATATGTTTCAGGGGGCAAAAAAGAAACATTAACGAAAAGAAACTATCGCAAAACATTTTACTCGTACTTATCAAACTTTTCTTTTACACACAAAGTATAAAAACAGGTTTAAAAAATCAATTCTGAAAAACTTATTAAAAATATGTTTTGTAGTAGAACAAAATTACATAAAACTTAAAAAAATTAATTCCTGATTACAAAAGGAAAGACAAGAAAATTATCAGGATGGGACCCACCACCCCACACTTACTCGCTCCCCGCCACTATCGTTATTGTCTAACCATTTTTGATTCTTTCTCCTTTATTTAAATTAGATTACCTTTTTTTAATTTATAGATACCTCTTTCTGTATTAAAGTTTAGGTTGTTGTAGAAGTTTCTTTTTGTATTTCTTCCAATTTATCCTTTTTCCTCTGAAAGGATTTTTAAGTAATTTTTTCCTGGTTTTTACTTAAATCAAGTAAACTTTTCTTGTTTAGTTTCTTGTAAAAAAAGGAATTTTTGTTGCACTTGAAAATTGTTTCTTTTATTTTAATGTAACTTTTTTTTATTCTTTAAATAGTGTTTTTTTTTTTATTTTGCTCTTCTCAAAATAGAGTTTATTTGCAACTTCCCTTGAGTTTTTTTGAACTAGATTTACTGTTCCCTTTTCTAGAAAAAAGGTTTTATTTTCTCTTTTAAGAAGTAAATAAGAGTTTTCTTTTTTAAAAAAGACTTCCTCTTTTATTTGGTTATAAATTAAAACTTTCCTTTTTGATACTGTTTGTTTACCTTTTTTTTAAACTAAAAATCCTGTTTGTTATCTTCTTTTAGTTTTGTTTGAACTAGCGGTTTCTTGACCTAGATTTCCTCTTCTCTTTTCTAGGTAAAAGGTTTTTTCTTTTTTACAAGAGTAAGTAAGACTTTTTTTTTATCAAAAGACTCCTTTTCTATGGTTAGATATTAAAACCTTTTCCTTCTAGGTAAAAGGTTTTTTTTCTTTTCTTCTTTACAAGAGTAAATAAATCTTTTCTTTATTAAAAGACGTCTTCTTTTATTTGGTAATATAGAAAAAATTTATTCCTTTCATATTAAAGAATGTGAGATTATGGAATACTTCGCAAATTAACACCCAATTTCTCAGCAATGAATTTACATTTGCACATATTTGTTTAACTACAATAAAGTTTTAATGTAAGCAATATTGTTTTAAGAAAGGAGAAAACTAATACACCTAATTTTAATTTCTGTTAAGTTATACAAATTAAATACTGGAATTATTCAAACAAACGTTGGATCCATAAGGCCGTTCCTTTCCCACTCGTAATTTTATATATTCACTCTATTCAACAGCTCTTCATCACCAAATTTAATTTGTGTCTGTCATTCTGCTGCTTCTTGTAAAATTAAAATAATTTTTTTTCAAAATATTGTATTAAATTGAACGTGCAAGAAAGGGTAACAGATAATTTAAGAAGCTTTATTATGCATTTATATGTAATTATATATTCCGCGTGGGTGGAAATTAACTCCCTATTGTAAATTGTTTACAAATGTTTTAATAATTAACCAATTTTCATGAAACATAAAGCATTTCTCTTCCTTACAAAGGCAGGATTTATTTCAAGATATCACACTTATGTCATTGCAGATATCAGTGGCGGACTATGGTGCAACGTCTAACCTTGCTTGAGCGGGCTCATCTAGCATTCGAGAAACTTCCTTTATCTGTGATGTATGTTTTTTTTATTGGAGTTTCAGAAAACTACAAACCACTCCCCTTCAGAAAACTACAAAGTTTATTGTAGGCTTTTAAACCGATCGAGGGATAGATAAAAATTTAGAGATACGGGGGCTTTTTTTTGGAAAATAGTGTATTTTTTAAGCCTACTCATAATATAACGTATAAGGAGACCCTACAGCGCAAAAGTGATTACAATTCTTTTTGTTTAGTATCCTTTGAAACCCTCGGAAACGTTATAAAAATTGGAGAATGGTCCTCTGGAGGAGGGTTCATCTTTTGAAATAAGAGTTGAGCGAAAAAACACAAGAGAACTTTTTTGTTGGGGATCAAAGGAAACTTAGGAACTCACAGTCAGATCCTCCCTCCGACTAACCTAGGTAGTTGTGGATCCAAATAAATTTTTTGATCCGGCCTTCCGAGCACATGGAAGCCTCCGACCGAAAACCTTCAAGAGACCTTTTTTATTCCCAGTTCGACGAACGTTTAGGAAAAAATAAGAAACCAAACTTTTGTACTACCGAAAGTCCGAAAAAGCGAATATTGATTTTTCACGAGATTTTGGTATCCACTTTACCTCATAAGGAAGCCTCAGAACGAAAAAATGCAAGAGGCCTTTTACATTCCTCGTTTAAAGAAAATTAAGGGAAAATGAGAAATCCAACCAACTTTTATGCAACCGTAAGTCCGAAAAAGCGAATTTTCGTATATGTTTTACGCCATAAGGAAGCGTTTGGATCACTTCCTGTTATGATTTTAAAAAATAAATGTGAATACAAAACGAGGATTTAAACTGAATGCTACCAAAACTATTAAACAACATTTTACAAATGAAATAAAATATAAACTACTTCAAGGTTTATACTATTAAATATCTATGTTTTATTTTAGGCTAGAATGTCAGAATTTCAGTTTACAACTGTACAACGTTATCTTGAAAATTGTGAATAATATTTTTAAAACTTAATATCAGAAAGCAATCCATCTTTTCTAATAATATTATTAATATTATTTAAATGCTTACAAAATATTAATGTGAATTAATATTAGAAACAAAACAAAGAAACAAATAAACGTAAACAAAAATTTCTAGAAAAATTAAAAAAAAAGATACTTTTTTGTAGAAATCAAATAAAAGCAAAGTTTTCTAGTAAACTTCTGCTGGAATAAATTTCATAAAAATCTAGAAATTTAGGTGAATAATATGTCTTCCATTATTATTATTATAAAATTTTTTCTATCTCGTATATTGAATATATTATTAAAAATTGGTCTGGCATACAAAGTGTGGTAAATTAATTAAGACTTTCGGATCCCTCAGTATCCAAGAAAAAATGTTAATTTAAGAGGTTTATAGTAGAAACAAACACAAGAAATTTAAAAGTTATGTGCTTTAATCTTTTTTAATCCTTTTTTTTATTTTATACCTAGTTTGTAAGAATACTTTTTCTATAAAATTTTCTAAGTTCAACGAAACACATTACTTAACATACGCCCTGACCCGAGTTAAATTTATTTTATTAATTTTTAACTTATCGTTGCGGAAAATTTTTTTTACTTACTATTTATATAACAAAATTTATTTCTCCAGTTATAATAATAATAATAAATTAATAACTAATAATTTTTAGATTTTGTAATAAATAGATTAATCTGTTAGTCTCCTTGCCTTAATAGAACACATAAAAGAATATGGTTTCTCTTGTGGTATTGGACTTCATTTAATATATTTTATCAGTTAAGGCTTGTTTTTGTTAAGGAAATTTGATATAAGTAGTATTACTTATAAAAAAACGGGACCATATGTATTAATGTGCAAGAAGATTGCAGTAAATTGGTGAGGAAAGTAATTTATTATTTTTTCCTACCTACCAAAGATCTTTTCAGTCATGGTTTTGTGGTTTTGACAAAGCTTTTCAAGCTTGATTAATGAAATAGAATGAAGAAACAAGTTCATCAGCGAAGTAAAAATTTTACAAAATGTGAATTAATGTAAGGTCACTTCTCTTTAAAGTTATAATATTTGTTGTATTTTAGTAATTTTTTTTTTGGTAAATTTGATGTAATTTACCTAAAAAGTAAATAAGTCATTTCATTCCATTAAAATCGTACGAAATTATGTCAATATATTTTGATAGATATATATATAGAGCTTTCAAAATGATGATCGGAGGAACATGTAATGTGAAATAAAAGGGGAATCATATGTAACATTAAACATAATGTTACTAATCAAATTTGTGTATTCTTTTCTTGTAAATTTATAAATTTGTTCTGGCTAGTTATTCAAATCCAGGAAAATGAAAGTTTGCTTAGAGAACCATTAATAAATTAAGTAAATAAAAAAAAAAAATAGAAAAGGGATAAAATAACGACGGTAACTTTCCCTTTACTACAGTAAGCTGCATTTGAAATTAAATTCTTCCTCCTAAAACAATGAAAGCGGGTATATGTAATTGGAAAAGTCCACACAAATTTATTCATCATTGATTTTCATTTTTCCCCCTCGAACACTAGAAAGCTGAAATTTGCCTTATTTGTCCTTAAAGGATCCTTCAGAAAAAAAGGGAAAATTTTTTATTATACATAAAGGATTACATAAAAAGTAATTTTAAGGAATAAGAGTGCCGAGGCCCTACAAAATGGAGTTTGTAAATCTGGCCGGAATGTTGCCTACCTGTAAATTTTCAACATTTAAAATTTTTTTCCTCACTCACACCTAAGGATATTAAAAAAAACTGCCAACTGATTTGCCTATAATATAGAAATCCTTATTAATTAATTTCTAAATAATTTGGTTAAAGGTGAAGTATTAGTTATTGCTAGCGAAATTTATTCAGTTATTTAGGGAAAGCTTGAAAAAAAAATTTGGTAACATCATTGTGATTTAAGTAAAAAGTAATAGAAGGACTATGCATGTGAAATCAATGAAAGATCTGTAAACCTTGATGTAGAACTCTGCTAAGTATTAAACTATGACTTCTACGGTGATTATCTTCACTTATTCCAAAGATTTTAACCTTATTTTTACAACTACAGTTTCTCACGCCAGCTGATATGCAAAACAAACATTATTTAGGAATAGCTTTTCAAAAAGTACTTATAGTAAAATTATTTTTTATTTATGAATCTCTGTTAAAAACGTCACCAAAGAAATTTGATTCTAAACTCTTATTTTCAATCTCTGTAAAAAAAAAATTAACTGGGACAAGACTTTGGAATCCAGCACAGATTTCAACATCCTATGTAAATAAAACTAGCTAAACAACCCGTAAACTATGAAACTGGACTTCATTTTTCCAGTACACTTTAGAAATCCATTTGTGAACAAAAAATCTTGACCTGAATTTAATTACATTATTAACTGAAAACATATTTGATAATCATTTAAAATTTTTTAAAATGGTGAACCGAATTGTACGAATACATGGTTTCTTAATTCCAATAAATTTTCTTAACACGGTGAATAAAAGTTAGAAGTTCAATATATGCCAAATTATAAAACGAATTTCATGAATACCCTCTAAAAAATTCTTTTGATAATATAACTAGGTAAAAAGGCTCTTAATATCAGTTTATAATCGGAAAATGGTAGAAATAACCAATAAAATCATGTAACGAAAGAACAAAAACTTTTTAGACAGCCACTGTTATATTTCATTCGTTGATTGTGGTTGCTAAATTGACTTGATAATAATAGTTGCAACTTTGAATGTTATTTTTAATTCAAAAGGTTAAAGAAAAGTAAAGTGGGAACTTACGAACTCCCTAATTTGAGAATGGTACGTTAGATAGTTAGAAATATTATGCAGAATGGCAATGTATATATTAATAGATAACATATATTATTTAAGTAGTAGAAGTAGGTAGTAAAATAAAATGGAAAAACTAAAAATAGAAAAAGGGATTAAACATGAAGACAAGGAAGGGTTGTTTTTTAGGTTAATTAATTTAATTTCCCTACATTAATTTTTCATGCGTGTATTTTGTTTAGACGTATAACTTACTTATATATATTAATGTTTTAAACGGATTAATAATTTTTTTGTAAAAATTTTCAATTTTTATCCTGATTATGTTTAATCCTTAAATTTTGATATTAAAAATGTATTCTTAATTTTCTTCATTTACTTCACATGATATTTATTTTTTATCAATACCTATGCCATATTTTTTCAGGCATCAAACAAAATTACAAAATATTAAATTAAAACAATCTCAGCAAAAATTTAGAAAATTATTTTAATGTATATACTAATGCAAGATCAGAATTTAGCTATTTCAATCTAGTAACTGTCACGGGAATGAAAATTCAAACAAGTTTTAGAATAATATTATTTCCCTAATAGAAAAATAAATAAAACATCACAAGATACATTTATTAGAAAACAACAAGATACTTTTATTTAGAAAAGTTAAATAAATTTAACCTTTTTAATTACTCAGTTTCTTTTTAATGTATGCTATTTATTGTTATATTCCAATGATTTTTAATTTTAATTCAAATGAATATAAAGCTATTTTATTAAATAAAATCATATGTTAACTATAATGTTCGATAAAACATTGCTTAATTTTCTAAGGTTATTTAAATTAGTTTATTTTTCTAACTTTTTATGCATAATTAATGGGGGTGGGACTAATATTTTTTTCAAAATGTTATTATATTTATTATTGGCTCTGATTCATTATGTAAAAATTTAAATATTTTTCTAAAATTAGATCCTTTTTTCGAATTTTCTCTTTTTAGTTTAATTTTAGTAAAAAAAAAAATATCAGAAAATAAAACAACAATTTTTGAAATTTTGTTGTTTAGCATTGTTTTGAAGGGAAATATTAATTTTTTCCTAGAATATATATATATATTGCTATCGTGACACTCCTGAAGAAGGTCGATAATTTTTTGTTCTATAGCTATTTCAACCTGTATATATAAAAAAATAATCACAAACTACTATCAAAATTATAATGTAATATTAGTAGCGTTTAATTATAAATTTTTAACAGAAGCGAATATTATAATACTACATAATAACTATAACCTGTAATCGTGCTGATTGATAATAATCACTAAAATTATTAGCACATCATTAATGACAACATTATACGGATGAATTGATAACATATGCGATATAATTAATTAAATACGGAATGAAATAAAGACATAACTGAAATTGTATAAAATAAATTACATTTATTTTATTTTAAATAACTGGATAAATATTTCAATATTAATGTAAATTGATTTATAATAATATAATTTAAGTCAATTAAATTTTTAATTTAGAATGTTTTATTGGTTTGATTTTTGGAATTTAATTGTTTGATTCCAAGCTTAGATTCTAATAGCAGAGTTTAAATCCGTTAAAGGCAATTGAATGTTTTAGTGGTTTTGACCTTCTGGTTAACGCTTGACGTACGCATTTAATTAATTAAGAGTCGATAATAAAGTGATTGGATCTTCATTGGGATAATTTGATTTTAAAGGGTATCGATAGAGAATTAAAGGGGAAGATTCAATGAAGGAAAATGTTAAAAATAATGTCCTTAACTTTTTGTTATTTATTTTATTTTCTAACTCACTTTTATTACTCTTTGTTATATATTTACTTAGTAAATACGTTTCATTAAACACCAAAATACTTCTAATATTATTTATAAAATTCTGATTTCTTTTAAAATTATTTTAATGAGTTTAAAAATAGAAAAATAAAATATGAAGAACTCCATAATAAACTGTTTGAATTAAAACAGAATAATTAGAACTACAGTAGAATCTTTTTAATTTGAAAAAAAAAATCATCTCTTTTAATTATTAAATAAAAAGGAGAATATTCATATTTTTAAAACTTAATTTTTAAAATATAAGGTAGAATATAATATATAAAGTTAAAGTAGAATTATAGTAAAAACGAGAAATATATTTACAAGATTTTTTATATTCATAAATGTTTTTTTCGGTACAAGCTATGATTACAGAATTTTTGTTAATTTACTTTTCGTAAGAAAATTTAATAATAAAAAACAAAAATTGCAATTATTGCAATTATTTCAATTTTTAATCACTTTTTCTATTATTAAGAACAGCTGAACCGATCTATCTGCCGATAAATCGTTGTTGAAATCTTAGCTATTTTCAGATTATAATTCTTGCTATGATATTCTCAAATCTGAAAAATAAATATGTTTACTTGCTCCAATATTTTTTGTAAACAAATATTGTGTTAAAAAAGTAGTAATGAATTTTAAGTATTTTTCTAATAGTATTTTAACATGTGAATTCGTTTTCGTATGTATTTATTTTCATTTTCATTTAACAAAAATTTTCTAGGAATAACAAAGTAGAAACAACTTTTAGATTCCTTTTTAGTAGGAAATATATGACAGTCCTAGAAACGCTGGACATTTTCTTAAATATAACGCTAAAATAGCAAAGAATTAAAATTTTAAAATATGTTCAGATGACATATATATATATATATATATATATATA
>JAAAKQ030499036.1:0-67041 GCA_010016005.3 Zanna intricata | reverse complement strand
AACCGATATGCCAACATCCTCAGCAACTTCTCTGATAGTGATTTGACGATTTTCCAATACAATTTTCTTCACTGCTTATACATATATATATATATATATATAGATATAGATGTAAGAGCTTTCTTTCAAATAAACACTGTGTATAGAATTTTTTTTTTATTTCAGGAAAAATACATTGAGATAAACACTTTTCATTTGTAAAACTGTACTTTTCCAAAAACTTAGCTTAATTTTTCTCTTAATTGAAATTTCTTTAGGAAAAGGTTTTGCTGTGAACTTTTATAACAGTCAAAAACAACTCAGTTTTTAAAAGACAAACATACTGACCATATTATTTATTAGAGAATGAACAAAATTGAGTTACTTAACAAAAAAGGAATAATAGGAAATGTGATATGATAGGATGGTTTTATTAGAAGAAGCTAAAATTAATTATTAGTTTAAATTATAAACATAACGATGGAATTGATCTGAAAGATCTTCCTGAAGAAAAAAAATTGCAAATGGTACATACAAGGATCATTTAAATATAAACTGGAATTTGTTTACATAGCTTTATTTTTAAAAGATAAAATTGCAAATAAATTACCTTATTTTTCTATATCCTCTATCTTTATCTGTTTAAGTCTACATACAGATGGTGCAACAATTTTTAAACACTATATCTGCAGACCAGCTAGAGTACAAATGATTTCAGCAGGACAATACTATGGCTTATACACCCAACAATACTATCAGTTTCTTAAATCTATGTTTTCATGGACAAATGATTTAATGGAGTTTGGCTCCCTTAGTCCCCTGATTTATCTTCCTCCTTTTTCTTGTGGGGATACCTTAAAGACGCTGTTTACAAAATTTATCCTCACACCACTCCTGAATTTCAGAGCAAAATTGAACGATATATTGCTGCAGTTTCTCAGCAAATATTACAATATGTGTTAAAGAGCATGGAGTGTTGTATTCAGTTATGTGAATCGCATAATGGAGGGCACTTTCAACAACTATTGTAACTTATTCATTTTCCCTTACGGTTGCTGTACTTTTTGAACACCCATATAATATATTTTAAGATGGGTCAGTTTTATATGAAATACTGTGTACTTTATAACATTTGATATTTTGCATATCTTATTTGTGAACCTTTACATATTCTTTTCAGATCGTAAAGCTAATGTGAATGGGTTGGTCCATGTAAAAGATATATTTGAAGTATTGTCATCCTATTCTCCAAGGCCAGTATCTGATGATACTTTTACTAACATGCGAGATGGTCAACCGGCATTAAGAGTTGCTTCATGGAATTTATATGGAATGTCTATTGAAAAGGCAGATAATCCTGGTATACGTGAAGTTTTCTGTAGAACAATTTTGGAAAATAGGTAATATTGGTTGCTGTTTTTGCTTTTGTTTAGGTATTTTGTTTTAATTAGAACTACTTTTAATTTTGAATAATAGTATATTTTATGAGTTGTGAGAATCTTTATGTAGTACTCTTTTAGCATGGGTAAATCCACCTAAGGGACAATAAAACACATCTAACCCATCCTTTCCTGATAGAAAAAATTAATCTGTGTTAGATAAAACTCTGACATTGGTATGCATCTGTTGTAAAAATAATTTTTTTTTCTTGACTGTCCCTTTACACTTTTGTGTGAAACCCTTGATTTGTCCTTTTTATGATTTTTTTTTGATACAGTGGTCCCCATTTATAATGCTGTTAGTTATAACATCCTTTCAGCTGTAACTTGAACAGTGCAACTGCTTGCATGTAAAACGTACTCACTATACGATGTACCAATGTCATCTGTTTTAATGTGAGTTGGTGATTATGAAGCATCTTGCTAACAATTCTCGGTTTAAGCATGTGCTGTGTTTGGGGGAGAATGCAGTCAATATTTGTAATTTGATACCAAGCTTATATAATTTTAACAGGCGAGTTGATGGCTATACATCATATTATTGTTTAGATTGGATGGTTAAAGATTATTTTTTTCGGCTGATGAAGGATTGCCCTCATCAGTAGTAGTCACAAATTAAGGGCTGGCTGCTACTATGATTGATTTCATAATTATTATATTTTCTGCCTTATCTTTTACCCTTCAGTATGAGTAGTTTGTATAAAAGATGCAGAAATCTGCAGAGAGAAAATAAACCAATTAAGAAAAAAGAAATTGCTGCAAAAAATAAGCTTAACACTTACGTGCAGAATTTCTTATTTTATTTATGCTATTCTATGTAAAATTTCAACGAACTTAAATTTAAAAAAAAAACTTATCAAAGAGATAAAAAATATTAAATATTTTCATTTTTACTTACTTGTACAAAGTAAAGGAAGTATTGTAATCACAAAAAATTTCAGTTTAAATATCCAGTTTTGACTAGTTTTGGTGTGACATCTGTGAGATACATATGTATGTTTTTCACATAAGTCAAAAACAATTAGCCGTAGGACATTGGAATTTTGATTTTACGATTGTTGTAACATATAGTTGTGCACCTCTCCATTTGGTTGGAATGGACTGGACCAAAAGTGTCCAGAAAAGCCCAAAATCCTCCAAAATTTGGGGATATTTTTCAACTGCAGTATTAAGCACTCATTGAGAGCTTTTCAATGATATGTTATAAGAGGTACTTATTGGTTCCAGAGTTTGTACATCAGAACAAATCAAATTCATCTGCTTTAAAAAAATTTATTCTTTAATTTAAATATATTAATTAATTAATTTAAAAAAAAAAAAATTTTTTAATTTATTTTTAATTTAAATATATTGATTAATTAATTTCTGATTGTAAAACAAAATTACAAGAAATAATAATTCAGTAACAATAAAAATTTAAAAAAATATCAAAACTTGTTATTGAAATAAAATTTTATCTACTTTTAATTTAAAATATATGTAATTTAATAGGCATGCAAGCAAGTGATGTAATGTCCACATCAGATTTTTTAATAAAGGTGTAATGGCACTTCCAGGATTGACTTCTGATTGTCTATTCAAAATAAAACAGTTTCTGTAGAACTATGGTGCTTTAAAGTGAGAGAATGATTCGTATAAAAGTAACACGATATCTGACTTCCTCACAATTTGTAACAGTCTTATCATGGTCGCCAATTATAGTGAGAGATTGATTTGTAAATAATCAACACGATTTCAAACTTCCTCACAATAATTTATTTAACACAATAAACAAACACTTACAACTCTTAACAAATTCTATATGAAACAATTTAAACGTTCGTGCAGTACTATGGCAGTGTTACCTATTGGAACTACGATACACAAATGAGCCTATAAACAGTGTCCTCGCGTAGCTATATATACTGTTATTTGTACATCTAGAAAACACTAGAAAAGTCTATTTGCTTCTATTACTAATATCTACTTTATTTATAAATACAATTAATTCCAAACAATATAAATAATTACGTAATTATAAAAATAAACTTTATCAATGCAAATTGCCAATTAAAAATTCATTCTTCTGTAAAAATAGTACTACAAACAAAAATAAAACTTTACTGTTTCTAGTATTTTCTATAAGCTTCTGGGAAGTTTGAAATCTTATTACACACAATAAAGACTGAACTATTTAAATACTATTAATATAAAAATAAATCCATATTAACAAAATACTATTATTGAATATAAAAATGAAATATTATTAAAAAAATACCATTATTAAATATTATTAACATAAAAATTTAACATTATTTTTCACTTTAATTAGATATAAATTTATTTTGTGGACTTCAGTATATATGGGGAGTTATAATAATTTTGATAAAAACCTTGTACTACAACAGCTCATGGTAATTAGAAGTCAGATTTGAAATGTCCCTCATATTAATAAGTCACTAGTTTATTTTTAAATTGAATCAATAATATTTTTCTCCTTACATTTTTTAATATTTTTTCTTAATTCCAATTATCACTTTACTTGTTGTATATCAAAACCAGCAGGTGTTTGTCTTTATGATTAAGTTTTCATATTGTTCAATCACATATACTTTCTCATATAATAATTATTTAAAATAAATAAATACGAGGTCCAACAATAACGTAATGAGACTTATGTGATGAAAAGCTTTACTTTTGTTTTTAGTCAGCTGTGGTGTAATCTTCTTCAAAGTAGTTATCTTCTGTTTGTACATACTTACTCCAATGTTTCAGTCACTGCTTGTAATATTTCTGGAATTCTTCTTCAGGAATGTTGTCTAAGATCTTTGACACAGCATTTTGGACTTCATCCATTGTTTGAAAATGGTATCCCTCGACCACCAATTTGACTTAGAAATAAAAAAAAGTCACTCGGGGTGAGATCTGGTGATAACATGGCTGCTGGTAGTACTGAAATATGTTTTAAGGTTAAAAACTGCTGTAAAACAAATGTAGCATGAAATGGCACATTATTGTGATAAAGAATCCAACTCGTATCAATGTTTGAATGATAATGGAGGACTCATTTTCAAAGTCTTTGTAGAAATATTGATTAACTTTTTGCCCAGGAGGTACTCATTCTTTATGTACAATACCTTTCGAATTAAAAAATTATACACAAAAATTATAAAGCACAGTCATGCTTTTCAACTTTGACTTCTACATATAAGCTTTTCGGTTTTAGGTAATTCCATTGAACAACATTGCGAACTTTGACATTTTGACTCTGGATCATATTGGAAGATCCAATTCTCATCACCAGTGATAACATAATTCAGTAACTCTGGATTGAGTTGTAATTTTTCAAATAACTCTGGGTTGATTTGAGATTTTTCAGGACCATTTTCACAAATTCTCACAGAGTTTAACACAAAAGAAATGGCATACTGTTGCACAATATTCTGCGATTCTATTTCCATGACAAGAGGCCAAAACACATGTTCATTTATTGCACCACCACTCAAGACTGAGAGATTTTACAGATCTGCCACTTGAACTATTAGTGATGGGAAGATCAAGGTCGAAATAAGGTGTCTTTAAAGACTGCAAGGTTCCCATATTTTGCTAAAAAAAAAAAAAATCTTTCTCATTACTTTATGTTCATATATATATATATAAATGCATAATGATTGAAAAAAAAAAATATATATATATATATATATATATATATATATATATATATATGAATGCATATGATGAATCCATGCATGCGCATGGATCCATCAGTTCTGATTGCACAGTAAGGGAAATGTTTCGAGTATAGATCTACACCAAGAATTGATGTAGATCTATACTTGGTCAATTAACAAGAGTGCTTATTAATTGACCAGTTCTTGTTTTTTATTCAGGTACATTGGTCATAAACATACTGATTCATTTTATGAGTACTACTAGAATTTTTCTGGAAGAAATTGGAATTAAACCATCTTTTGTTTTGCTTACATAAGGCTATTTAAAAGGGTTTGCATAGGTGTGTTATGTATTCTGATAAACACCTGCATGTGGCTTAGTGGTAGTAAACTGGTATTTTAATTCAACAGTTCCTGTTTCAAAGACTAGGGAAAAATTGTTTTTTTATTTAATGACTTCAACTGTGCTCTCTGTAACTTTGAGGGAAATCTATTGTAGGGTGTGGTGTTAACTTTGTTATTGACTCCTATACTGGTAATGACCATGAAATTAGGTAGTCCCATTTGCCTCATCTCTGTTATCTATATTAAGTAAACATTTAGCTTTAAGTGATATTTCTACCAACCCCTTTAATCTTATAATACCAACATGTACCATTACATTACAGAAATTTTGCAAATTACACAGAAATTTTGAACATGATGTTATTTCATATATATAACATTGGATTATATATTTTTATTGGAATTTTGAACTAGTAATTATTATATTAGAACTAACAAAATAATTGTAAACTTATATTCTGGAATCGTAGATTATACAAATATTGAATTCATGAACAGCCTAACATGCCCATGTTTAAAAGACATTTAAAATTAACTATTTGGTCCCTTTATTGATTTCTGGATATCATGTTTTATCCAGTTCATGAATAATTTATGTATTAAAAAGATGTAAAAAGTTATTATTGTGTGTATAAATTTTTAAACTTAAGATTATAGAATACATAAAATTTTAGTGATTGTAATTGTTTAACAATCAGAAGTTTAAATTTACATAAATAAGATAAATAAGTTCATTATTTTAATAACAAAAAATCTAAGCACTTCACTTCATTATGAATGATAATGAAGATCTCTAGCATTTATTCATAATTGCTTTGGGATCTGTCTTGAAAAACAAATTGAAATTGGAATGTACTTGAGTTGAATATTGTTTGTTGCGGCAGTTTACCTACAAAAATTTAAATTTTTTAGAAATTTCTACATGTATTATATAAACATTCATTACACTTAAAAAAATGTTACCATCTCTTGTATGTAACTATCAAAACTAATTTGTAATACTTAAATAATATTAACAATTAAAAATTCACCTTATCATCACATTGAGACACACCCAAGCTCTTTCATCTTACTTGAAAGCCATCATCAGGAGTTAAAAAAGCATTATTTTGAAGTAAAGAAATTTTTTAAATATAAATTAAAATGTAATAATAGTCAAGACTGTCCGGTCCTAACAATATACTGTTAGAGTTTAATTTTAGTTTACTGTTAGACTGGACAGTCATGACTGTTTTTACATTTAAAAAATTTTTTAACTTCAATGTTTTTTTAACTCCTGATGATGGCTTTCAAGTAAGCCAATAGATCTTGGGTTTGTCTCAATATGCTGGTAAGGTGGATTTTGAATTGGTAATATTATTTAATTAATTAACATATCAACGGTATCATATTCGAGAAATTAAGTTGTAGTATTTGTAAGTAATTAATAATAACTATGATAATACTTCACTGCTTGCGTTGGCATTTATTTGTGGCCAATGACCATATCAGTTTTGTTATTTTAAATTTGATTTATATTTAAAATGTAAAAAAAGATTAATTAGTTATATACAGTATACACGTATTATCTATTCATTACCAAATTAAATTAAGATTTTTATCAATAAAAAATGTCAAACAAAATCTTTTACTTCACACCTTTTTTTTAATAATGATGATTATTTAAATAAGTACTCCCTCAAACACTAATTATTACTATTAAAGTTATATTATTTCAGTTTAAACTTTCTTCTTCACAAATGTACAAAAAAATTGCATTTCCACTAGTTTGTCGTCAGTGCCAAATTCTATTGCAAGTAGAGTCACTAATTAGTAATCTCTGAACAATTTGTAATAGAATTACACGTGTTTGAACTCTTATGATTTTTTTCATGGAAATTACAGTAAACTTTAACTACTAAAAATATTTTTTTTAAAAATTAGCATTTGTAGGATTTATGGAATTCCAAAATATATTCCTCATTAACAATTTTTGTGAAATTTTCGGTGTTGTAGATGGCTTTTTACAATTAGCTCAAAAACTGATATAATATTAATTTGTTATTTTTGCTTATAATGGGAGACTACTGTATCTTATTAATTAGCAGTGTAGATAAAGTAGAAAATTTTATTATTATTTCTCTTTAATACTTAGAAGTAATAATTTGTTTCTGTAGGTTCTCCTTATTAGCTGTACAAGAACTTGGTGATGTCCTTGCACTGGAAAAGGTAATATCTGAAAGTTTTTTTTTTTATTTGCTCTGATAATATTATTATTCATATTACATTTTAAATGTTATATGAATCTTATTAAATTAGAAAATCTAGTTATTTTTAATATTTTCACTGATAAGTAGCAAAACTGATTTGTTTTTTATTGCTGTTATATCTTAGTTATTTCACTTACAAGAAACAAACAGAGGTCAGGATTTTGGTACACATTTTGATTACTCAGTTCTAAACAGAGACAAATCAAAAACACAGTTTGGAAATAATTGATAAAATAGAAAACATAATCCTCATTTTACTTAATGAACTTTTATAAAAGAAAAAAAAATTGTTTTCAGAAATTTTTTTAAGTTGTCTTACAGAACTTAGAGAAGAATGTCTTCAGAATCTTAGAAGAGTTTTACTTTACTTCAGATCTATCTATCTACTTCATTTACTTCAGATCTATTTATCTATTGGTAAATAATTATTTTAATGAAAAAATACGTTATTTAAATAATACTTGATGTCTATTAATATCAATTATGTTTTTGATACAGATTAATACTTTTTTAAGTCTTTTTTTAAGTCCTAAAACCAATAATCATCGTAGTTATCATTTGCCTTCATCATGATCATAAATTTTTAAGGAAGATTCTTAAAAAAACCTCTAGTGTATTGGTGGAATTACATTTAAATATCAGAGGTCAACAAGATCTTTTTCTTTTTTATCCTATTTCAACTTGATTACTGTTGACAGATTCATAACCTCCAAGAAACCATGAACACTGTGTCATTATTGATATCAGTAAGATAACCAAGTAGTTTCTCTAATATCATTAGTGAAACTACTTATCTAGTTATATTAATACCATTGAATTATGTTTACTTTTTTTTATTTATGTTTCCCAATCATATGTTTCAACAGTTTTTTCATTTTTTTTTTTTTTTTTGAGAAGTGGAAGTTGTATTTTGTACATACTCTTCTTATATAGAACATATGTAAACTAAAAACATTCAAAGAATGCAGACTGAAAGAAAGACCTGATGTGGGAAGAGTATGATTGGTCAGTTGGGTAGGAATGTTAACAAATCGATCAAATCAGTCTGTATAACTCATTGAAATGATAACAAAACATGCTAATGCATATAAATCATAAATAAAATAAAGCACTATTTATTTATTCTGGTATTAATATATAAAAATAGTTTGCATTAAAACAGATGTAGTTAACAAGTCATTGTTGTAAATGTAAATAAAAACTCATACCCAGTTTGTTTTTTCTATTGACAAAGTGAATACATTGTTCTGCACATTGATCACAAATTAATTTTTTTTTTTTACCATTATTATTCATTGTGGCAGATAATGTGGATCATATTTATCCTAACTTAGAAATTACTAATTTGCATTTACTGTTTGTATTCGCACATTGCAACACCCTTGAAGCAGCTGTATCAGGAACATTTTCCCAATCGAGTGTTACCTTCTCGCACAATGATTTTATCCATTCATAGATGTCTCAGAGACACAGGAAGTTTAAAACCTGAAAAACATGGTAAATCAGGACGACCATATTCAATATGTACACCCAAATTCAAGGAGGATGTGTTAGATGAAATATCTAATCATCACAAAAAATGAACTAGAGTTATTTCTTGGAGTTCAATATATTAGTAATGCAATAGCTTGAAAGATTTTGCATGAGCAGCAACTAGATGTCTCTCACTTTCAACAAGTAAAGTTATTTTACCTTGAGATTATACTCATTGTGTTCAGCTATTATTATATTTTCGTATATTTGTTCTTATTTATTTACTTTAGTATATTTTCGGATATTCAAATCATTCAATATGCATTCTAATCAAAATTTTTTGAATGATATTTCCTTTACCAATGAAGCCAAATTTACAAGATCAGCCATTCCTAACTCAACAGCATGCACATGTAGTCAATTGAAAACCCTCTTGCCATTTCAGAGATCCATTACCAATATCAGTTTATGGGCTGGTACATTTAATATTAATGATATTTACTATTACATTTAATGTAATAAACCTACATTTAATATTTCTATAAAATGGTGAAAAAGTGAATTATCCCTAATTGCAAAATTATAATATAAATATTTATATTATAATTTTTCAATAAATAATATTCTGTAGTTATTATAAGCCCTTTTAACCAGGCACTCACAAACCTTGTCCAAATAATGAATCGCTATAATGAAACATCATCATTTCTGTCAGAGCTTTCTCATCATGTGGTCTATTAAATAAGGTCTGAGAACGTAGCAGGCCATTCTATGGCTCCTGTGTGCCCTACCCAGCAATTCGGAAATTGCTCATTTAAAATTTGTCACGTCCTTAGTACAAGGATGAATCAAATTTAAACAGTAATTTTGCTATTCTATGCAGCAAGCAGTTCCAAGCTGCATGGCAGAGTGGGGAGGTTAATATTCAGTGTATTAGAGAAAGGGGACCAGCTTGGTTAGCTGCTCTGCTCTGTTCTGTCATCAATTCAACAATTAATGAGCAAGAGGTTCTGTCATCTGTTGCAGAATATATAAAGTTTTTAATTAATGAAGACATAAAAGATCCGGAACTTTTAACTCTTTGAAGGTACAATTTAGAGACTCTACATTGTCCCAGAAGAGAGTGTATATGTGGGTATGACAATTTAAGGGTAGACGAGAAAATGTAGAAAATGAAAGTCATGATTGATGCCAGCAAGGTCAAGTGTAACATCTGACAACATCCATACCATTTGAGAGGTTACTGAAGATGATCGCCAGTTGAAGAAGTCACACCAGAAGTGGGAATCAGCTATGTAAGTGCTCGATCCATTATCACTGATCATCTTGGTTTTAGAAAAATTAGTGCTCAATGGATTTCATGACTGTTGATCCAAAATCAAAAGGAGATCAGGTTGGAGGTCTGTGAGAGACTTGAATTGATTTCAGCCAGAAGGGGACAATTTTTTGAGGCACATTGACACTGTAATGAAACATGGGTCCAACATTACATTCCATAGTCAAAAATGGCGAGTAAGGATGAGGGCTATCCAGTAAAGGCCAAAATCCATTTGTCAGCTGGAAAAGTTCTTAAAAACAGTTTTTTTTTTTTATTCAAGGGGAGTTTACTCATTGATTCTCTCCTCAGTCAGTGAACAGTGAATTTGGCTTACTATTATCACACTGCTACAGTTGCTAGAGTTTGGCTACTATTACCACTGTTTGCTACAGTTGACAAAAAACGCCTACCAAAACAAAAGACAGGATATGCCCTTCACAGGTGTCATCCTTTTCCATGACAACACCAAGCTGCACACTGCAATTTTGACAAGAATAAATTGGAAAAAACGCACTGGGATACTCTTGACCACCCTCCATACAGTTCAGATTTGTCCCCGTGACTATTTTTTGTTTGCGCCCTTGAAAGAATCGCTTGGAGGGGAATGATTCAAAAATAATGAAAACATCAAGGAGTTTGTACACAATTAGTTGACGACTCGCCCTCAAACTTTTTATGAACAAGGAATATTCAAGCTTATAAATTATTGGCAAAAGTATGTAAATCGTGCAGGAGACTATATAGAGAAATGATGAAGGTGTAAATTATGTACATTATTGATCAATAAATTTATTTTAAAAAATTACTGGTTATGTTTGATTCACTCTCATGATAATGAAGTGGTGCCCCACCTTGCTGAAACCATTTGTTATTATGTAATTTTTCGGTTTCATTTAAAGAATACATTTGAAGATTAAATATTTAATAAAACAAAATAAATAATCAAGGAAATTAATATAAAACTTAAATCAAAAAATAAATTTGAACCATTAGGCCTACAACTTAATTTTTACTAACAGTATCAAACTTTACCATTACAAGTATGTTGAAGTAAAAAATGGAAAAGAGGAGTAAATAAGTTGCATTGTTTCAATGTAATACAATCTGCATTGTTGTAAATTAATAGCTGATCAGTAACAAATATCAGCGGATATGAATACTGGAAGTTAATTTTTATTTAGAAAATATCAGTTGATTTAGACATTTAATTTTTTGTTGTATTATTAATTATTAGTTGTTTATTATTATTAATATTATAATACTGCTTAAAGTTCATTATTCTGTGCATTACAAGTTTAAATAAAATTGTAAGTGTAGTGTGTTTTATTGTTAACATGATTTTTCTGTCATTGCAACTTTGAATGCTTATAACTCAGTAATGAAGGCAGTAATAGAAAAACAGGTTTCACCAATGATTTTCTTGTGAAATTTTAAGTCAAAATCATGTGTCACATTTCCACTTCCTATTTAAAAAAATAAGTTTAATTTAATATTGTGGATCCAAAATAGTGAACAAAAATTAAAAACTTACCAAAATGCAGATTTTTTTTTAACTATGTAGAACCCTATTTCTTTCTGCCTCTAAGTGTGCCTCTCACATATGCAGTCTGAAACTGTTTCCATACTTAGATATTACTCAGTATATAAAAATAAAATTAAATAAATTGTCAAAATTAAACTGTATGTATCTGTGCTTTTGTGTAGAGGTAAGAGGTAAGAAGTGCTTGAGGTAAAAAGAGGTAAGAGATTCTTACCTATTTTTACACAGTAAAAAGAACACCTATCAAAACATACAAATTTTGAGTATTATTCTCTTTATGAGCTAAAGTCGTTTTATAATCGACATATAAAACTAAAATATTAAGTTAAATGTTGACCATTTTGGCAATTCAGTGGATATATCTGTCTTTTGAATGGCAAGTAGTAGAATAATTGATAATTGAATATTCAGTAGTATGCAGTCAAAACAATTTAACCTAGATTAAAAATTCATTATTCTCAAAATATCTTTGTTTATTTATTAATGAACATTTTTATTTTATATTTATTATTACAGCCTGAAAAAAAGAACTGATTATTTCACATTTTCCCTTATTTGATGTTAATTTGACTGGTGTGTTCCATCATATTCTGTTGTTACTCATTGCAGTTGAAATATTTCAGTTTTAAGCTATTTCTGATAATTTTAACATGTATCATATGTTCATATGTTGTTATACTCATCTATTTATATAATATATATAAAGAATAATACTTTAAAGAATTAAAAATTCATTCTTGGTAATAGACAATTAATTTTCAGCTTTGTAGTGAACTGAATGAACCAAAACTACGACGAGTTATGGAATGGAGGGGAGAACGGGGTCATTGGAAATGGACATATATTCCATCTACAGCCACTGTAAGATATTTACCATTTATGCTTTTTGCTATTTATTTATTATTTTTATATTGCATTTTTGAGTGTACGTTTAACATTATGTCAGAAGAATTGCTATTACAGATGATATAAGGTGCATAGGACCCAGGTTCAAATTCAAGTAAAAAGTATTAATTTTTTAATTACATTTTTTTTTTTTTACATTTGGGTGCCTATGTTTTTTGCGTCTTTTGATTATCAAGGTACCTCAGGGTTCAATAAATAATAGTTTCAAGACTAGATGTCCTTAATATATGTAAACAATGACCAATATCTCTATTTTATATACATAATCATTTTATATATACCGTAATCACCTAGTGGAAGTAATATTTACTATTGTTTATCTCACTACCCAGAAATTTAGTGTACATTTATATCTATTTTTAACCTCTTTACACGGCTGCTTATTTAGTTGATTACAGTTGCCCAACTGTGTTATTTTTGTTTCATATCTGAATTATTATGAATTATATCTGTATTATTTTTGTTTCATGTTTTGAAGAGAGAAGACTCTCTTCAAAAATTGAATTTGTAAGAAAAAATACTTGTTAAAGTTTCTACTTTTAGCAGTATGATCCACAGACTACTTAACATATCTTTAGTGACATATTCAACATTTGCCAACCACCTCACGGTGGTTGGATTGTTATACAATAACAACAATCTTTGTATTTTATTTTTATATGGTCTTATTAATATTTATTAATTTTAATTTTTTTCTAGAGTATCTTTAACATAACTGTTCATTTCTTCTTATATCAGCATTCTTCCAAATCATTGGATTACTGGAATTACAGTATGGTTTTAAAACCTTTGTAGTGGGTGTTTTCTTCCAAGTTTTTCTTTTTTCCCACTATTCATTTGTACAGAGCAATGACAGATTGTCATTACATTACATTGTCATCTTTTATAATCACTGTTACATTTAATGGCTTATTAAAAATATGAGTCTTTAGTCTTTGTTATCTATTAAATTTAAAGAAAAAGAGAGTTGTTTTGTTAACTGTAAATTTGCTGTTGAAAGTTAATATTTCATGTTATTCTTTTGATAATTTTTTGTTGTGAACTATTACAATTTAAAAATGTATCCTCATTTCTTAGCAAGGCATTATCAGTTTTGTTTTATCTTTATTTTAAAATAGGAAACATTAATATGTATTTATTAGTTTTTTGTTTTTTTTTTTCTATTTATTACATGTAATTAACTTAAGCGCTTAGTGAAGCCAGTTATGTTCAATTGGTTAATAGAAATTAAGTGAAATACATTTTTAGTAATTATTAATATTTGATTTTTGTAATGGCATTTTTATGTGCATCAGGTTGTTTATATTTAATATTAATAAAATATTATTGTGTTTTATTTTAAATAAATCATTATTATGGGTTATTTTTTGCAGTCATGCCATGGTCTTGGTTTCCTATATGATTCACAGACTGGCCTACAGTTGACAAAAACCCAAATAGAAGAGGATTCAAAAGGTTTAGTAGCAGTGGTTGCAGAATTCCATGTAAGTATCTAATTTAAATTGTACATAATAAGAATTCCCAAATAATATTGCAAAGTATATTATGATTAGCGTTATTGATATTTTATTTTGAAATTAATACAAATTTTATGATATTTAATTCTATTTTTAGTAAAGTTTATTACAATTTGTTCTTAGAAATTACTCTAGGCCTACCACTGAGCTATTCTGACACTGTAAATAGTAAGTTATTTTATTCAAATAACAAATTTATTGGCAAAGTTTATTTTCCAAATCCTCCTTTAAACTTTAAATGTTATTATTAACAAGAAATTAAAAAATAAATAAAAAAATATTTTTATTTTCTTTTGACCTGTCTAAATATTTATTTGTTACATAACTTAATATATTTAATGTTTCAGATCGGTTCATCGAGTGTTTCAATACTAAATGCACATGTGCTAGAAGATTGTGAATTGCACTTAAATAAAATGTTACAGTCTGGTCATCCTGCTATTCTGCTTGGAGATTTTTCACCTTTACCTGATGCAGGTTATTTATTTATTGAATATTTAATTTGGAGTTACTAAATTATTGAAATTGAAGATAACATAATTTGAAAAATGTTAATATAAATGCCAAGTAATCTACTAATTCAGTTTGTGTAAATCCAGATTATTATCCTTCTGTGTTTTGAGACCTCATTCGGGTTCTCCAAAAAAAATTAGGAGATTGTGTTTCAGGAAATTTCTACTGAAACATATGGGGGGCACCTCCAGAAGAGGTTAGAGTTTTGAAAAACACACCGGTTTGAAGTAGTAGATTACTCCATTGCTCATCATTTGATTGTAAGGAAATTTGTTTACATCTGAATAGAAATTACTCCTTGGACTGATCTCATATTAAAATGTATTTGAAATTAAAAATAAACATTTTTTTATCTAGTATCACGTTGGCTGTCGTATGATAGGACCTTTTTTTTTACGATGAGTTACAAAGGAATGCATTTATGCACTCCCCATGGGGTCATCATGGGGTTGTGTCGGACTCCGAACCAGGGATGCTATCCGCCCCCAGCTAGTCAAACTCAGCGAACTAAGAAGCCTGGCTGAGCGACTAAGCAGACCCCTCAGCCTGCCCCCTACTGACTAAATCTCCCTCACCGCTCTTCTCCGCTCTGAGACCGGATTCGCAATTAAGGACAACGCAGTCTCGAGGGGACGTGTCCAACGAATTTTGGAACTTCATTCCTGAAGAGGAGAAGCAAGTATATACTTCTATACAGAAGTGCATACCTACATTCTCCCGGTGGTCCACCACTCCTGCCATCCCTGTGGACAAAGAAAAAAAGAACATCTATACTACCATCCACACACACATTCACACCCTGTTGTATGAGTAGATGTGTATGTGTACATGTTCATGCCCAAGGAAAACGGGAGTCCCTGTGCGTCATCATCACCACCACGTATGATAGGACCTACCTGATTTAAGAAGCATCAGCACATTTGCTCTTTTTTTATATTTTGCGGCAACATTTTCTGTTTAATTAAATCTATTTATTGATATTATGGTAAAATACATTATTCTCCATTTTATTCATTTATTTGAGAGATCAGAAGGCTATATGTCAGTTAATATTCTACATGTTCAAAATATCGTTGTGAAAAGTGAAGAATTTACAAGTATATAATTATTTATTTATAATTTGTTTTATTAGATGTTTAAAATTATGTAATTGCTGATACATTGATTTTATTTATGAAATCCTGTTAATTATTTTTACTTTGTAGATTTTTCTGCTGATGGCTACACTCGGGTATTACCGGCTCCAACTATTACAAATAGTATTCCAACAGGGAAAATAAATTTTGCTGATAATATATTTCTGCAAAAAAGCATTATCACAAGATATACAGGTAATTATATTTGTATTTTAATTAAATAATAATTGTACGTTATAATTGTACATTGTGATTGTATGTTGAATACTGCATTACAGACTTTTAGATTTTTAATATTAATAGAATTCCTGTTAAAAAACCAACAAATGTACCAATTGAAAAAGTAACTACAAACTTTTGGGCAAAAAACTATATATTCATTTTAAATTCTTAAGATTACGAGCTAAAGAATTAAACAAATTCTGACCATTTTTTATTAAATTACAGAATAGATTACAAGAAAAAATTAAAAGTTCTTGTTAAGATTGATAATTTTTATTTGGAAGAAAAAATTGGTGAAAAATTCTCTTTCTTAAAAGAAAATCAAGTAATTTTCATAAAATAAGTAACAGTGAATTGATTTGTAGTACTAATCCCTGATTTTAAGTTTAAAGTTGATGAACCTTTAATTGATTTCTCTTTGAAAATTAAATATCATTTTTAAAACAGATTCCCACTATGTATCTCAGTATTTGTATCTAAAGATATATATATATATATATATATACATACACCTTCCATATGGTTTAAAGATTTCTACTGAAATAAGTATTTTATTCAAAAAGAAAGTTTCCCTAGCAGGGAGGCTGTAGAACATTTTGTAGCTTCAAGATATTTAATATATTGAATTTGAACTCTTCTTCTTTGAAAGTATGATGATATTTTATTATACATTTAAGTATTATAATTTTTAAATTGTATATTCTCTTTTATTGTCATTTATAAAGAATTATATAAAACAAATGTTTTTTAACCTTTTTTTAAATACTGCATTTAAAGGTGTTTCTTTTATCTTGTGTGTATTTGTTATGAAGGAAAACTGTCTTTTTTTTGCAACTTGATTTATTTTTAGGTAGGATAAATTTCTGTGAATAACCAACATTTCTTGTCTTTGAACATTCATAGGATATTTGGACACAAATTAATTTATGTAATTTGCCTAATGAAATAAAAAAAATAAATTTAAAAATAAATGAATACCTTCCTGTACTTTTTTTCAGCTGAACATCTAATATTGTATGGTGAAAATTTTATGAGTGATGGTAGCATACAGGAATGGTGCTGGAAAATTTAAGAAGAGTGAACAAATGGTCATGACAAAGGTGAGCAAGGATGCAAGTCTGTCACTACTGTACGCCTGGTTGAGTATGTTGATGATTTTAACCACAACAAACAGAGGTTTATGATAAGTGAACTTACTGCAGAAAACCCAGAAATTATATTCACTGTAGGTCCCAAAAATATTGAGTGACGATCCACAAATCACAGCAAATGGCACCAGCTTAATGTTACTCGCGTGTTATGATAATAATAGGGAAGAGTTTTTAAAATCTATTGTTTCTGGCGATGAGACTTGGATACAGTATGACAATACAGAAACCAAAGAACAGTTTAAGCAGTGGATCCACACTTCTCCAAACAAGGTGAAAAAGTTCATTCAGCACTGAGCAACAGGAAAACAATGGCTACAGTTTTTTGGGACCATAAAGGTGTCTTGTTGGTGGTCTTTATGGAGTAAAGGACAGTAATAACAAAGGAACTTTACTGTGAATCTTTATATTGCCTCTGCAAAGTGATCTAAAAGAAATGAAGAGACATGCTCTTATCCAACATGGTTTTGATCCACGACAGTACATGACCACATTGTGCCAATGTGACAAGACCTCAAAAAATTAAAGTGGGAAGTTTTCAACCATCCACCATCTAGTCCAGACTTAGCCTCTTAGCAATTTTTATCTCTTTCAAGAATTGAAGGCATGGTTTGACAGATAACGCTTTGCCACCTTTGAAGAACTTTAGCAGGCTATCAAGATGTACCGTACCTCAGTGGTGGCAATTTCTTTGAAGAGGTCATCGATCACAATACAACAAATGTCTCAATCATTTGGGGCAGTTATGGAGAAAAATAAGTTAGATACTATTCAACTTTTAGTAATAAATTCATTTTTTTATGTCAATGTGTCTTTTTTTTATAGCCCATTGAATGTTGAAAAAAAAACAGCCCTTGTATTTTATTCCTACATCATTATGACTTATGCTGTTTTGCTTGTACATGACATTACATTTTTCATATTTAACTTGTTTCAAAACTCATTATGCTCTTTAATTGTGAATTTCATTATCTGAAAACTTAAAGCATAAAAATTCCGTAATAAAAACACTATACAGTTTTATAAAAAATAAATTACAAACTGGTGTTGTATAACAATATACAAGCTGGATCCATTAGTAGAAAACAGCTGTTTCCTACCAGCTGTATAGTAAAGTAGCAGCTACTTTACTATAGTTAATTTTAAAATTGATTTAGTTAAAATAGATTGAACAATTGTACTGTATAAAATTCAGCAATAAATTGGAAATATATAACCTCAATAATTATGATCCAGCATACTAAACTAAGAACTAAAATTGCACTAAATTGGAAATAAATGTACAACCATAATAATGATCCAACATTATGAAACCTCACATGTGTACTATTATGATTAAAGGGTTAATGGCTGGCTCCTTTGTTTCTTCAGATTTGAATATACAAAATTAGTTGACAGTTTGCATAATCATCAACCATATTTCCTTAAATGTTTGAATTATGATTTTTAAATTGTATCCATTAAAAAAACCAGAAAGCGGCCCAAATTCTTTAATAAAAGAAATCTTTTATTATATAGTATATATTTTACTGGATTTTTTTTTCTACTACCAGCTATATAGTGGCTGATTATATTATTAGTTTATCTGCGTTGATGTTTATTCTTTTTTTTCTTGTGTGAATGCTATATTTAACTGATACTGAGCAATTTTATATTGACCATAATACATTTAGTTATTATATTTTCTAATTGATTCTTTTTTTACCTTTGTATGATCTCTAAATGTAATTTGGTATATTTTTAATAAACATGAAATTTCAAAATCATCATAAGAATTATCAAAAATTGTGAACATGTGAATTTGAATTATTTATTTTAACAGATTATTCATTGTTTTCTGATTATTAAATATAGGAGTATCTGGAGTAGTGCGTCAAGGATTGACCCATTTAGGTATTCCCCGAGGATGGTCATGGGGCGGCCCTGCTAGTGAACATTGTCCAGTTTGGTGTGAACTGTATTCATAAAGCAATTTCACTGTGAACATCTTTGCTTATTTTGTAAGTATTGCTTTATTATTTAATTTCTCATATCCCTTTTACTACATCCTCTTATAACATTCCATAACTTCACTGTATCCAGAGTATCTCAGGGAATAGCTTTCTGGAAATTAAAGATAAAATAGCAGTCGTTAAAGCCACATTTAATAAACATTCTACAGGATTACCAAACTTGATAACACTGGGTAACATTCTATTCTCAGCATACTTTAGCTGACCTTAACGTTCAGTTTGTTAAAAAAAAAATTAAAATTTTTGATGGTATAAAAGGTATTTATTTTCCTAAATATACGTTGAACGTTGAACTGCATAAATTCTGCTGCTGAAAACTAAAACCAGGAGGTATTGGTTCACTTAGAAAATGTTTTGTAACATGCTGTCTGAGAGATTTTTTTTTATTATATTAATTAATAATATATTTCTGGTTTATAAAATAAACAAATGTATTTTGATTTATTTATCTTTATTATTTTTTTTTTTTAGAAGAATTACATTTTTGGATGATTCACTTTGGTGAAGTGATATGCTGTTGCCTATCTTACAGGTATGATTGTAAAAATAATTCAGTTAAACTTATAGTTACTTATACATACTTTTGAAGTGTTTATAATTTACATAAAAATAATTATATACCCATGCAAAGGTATAATTTCTACTTTTTATCTAATCTTGATTTTTGGAGTAGGGTCCCTGTGTTTAAAAAGAATATTATTTTAAAAATTGAGTATTTCCATGTATGATTTGGTTATCCATTGTAGATAAAGTGATGGATTAATTATATCTTATTTTTATTAATTTTCTTTCAGTTCTATATGCACTGTCTTCTGTAATATGTCATTTTCAAAATCTTAGTAAAACTGTTCACTCCTTAGCAAGAAAAAAAATATATATATATATTACATTTTTCTTCATAACTATTAACAAGTGATAAAAAAGTCATGTAATCCAGATGACAACAAATTATATTTTAGAAAGCTTTTTTATTAATTTACAAAATAATATTAATATTTACAAAAATATTACATACAAGTTAATAATAAATGCTGGAAATGTGCACCATGATTTTTACCGAGGGCTGTATATGTGATATACAGTCCTCAGTATTTTGTTTAAGTTCATCAAATGTATGCGGGTTGTTTGAGTACACATTATTTTTCAAAAAACTCCACAAATAAAAATTGGGAGGACTCAGGTCCAGTGAACGATGTGCCCATACACCACAAAAGATTATTTGGTTATTGAAGAAATCAAGAAGAAATTGCATACTACTGTTCACCGTGTATGTAGAGTTGCTCCATATTGTGGTAACCAGCACATTCATCTGCATGTGGCGAAGCTGTAAACTACATGATTATTTCTTGATACTGTTCAATTGTGATGGTCTCTGAAAAAAGATTGGCCTGACAATTCACCGACGAAATACACCACACTATACCCCAATTTTTTACAAATGTAATGGCTGTTCATGGACCACATGTGGATTCTCTGAAGACCATATTCTTGTAATTTTGACTGTTAACATATCTGCTAAGATGAAACCAAACTTCATCGTTGAAAAAACCTTGTCTAGAACAGATAAGACATTTCAAATGAAACTTCTAAACCACTCACAATACTACATTTGTTTCCCCTTATTTGGTTCTTGTAGCTGATTGCTTTACATATCACTTTCTTACAATATATTACTCTTTGATTCGGTGTAAATATTGTTGGGCAAAATCTGTGTTCTTCCTCATTTATATTAGAATTAAAAAAACAAATAATCTAGTTATATGAATTAAACAATATATAGCTGATTTATTTGGCACATTAGCATCTGGAAAAGCATTTAAAAGGTCTTGACACTTCATGTGCAATTTCAGTTTCACTCAAAACAACAAAGATGCTTCTTGTGTAAAAGACATTGCTGCTTGGACTAAACAAACTGCTTGATGACACACTCACCATTGCTTAAGGCATGATCTAGCAGCACCTACCTATAAAGTATTCTGTTATAAAAAAATTACCCTAATTAAAATATCTTCTACTAATTTAAGTAACATTCTTACAAAGCAGAAAAAGTTAGGTTGCACGACTTTACAATCACTCTGTATAATAGTTTTGATTTTTTTTTTCAATATTTACCAAAGTGTATGATGTACCTTTACAACACTATGAAGGCTTGTACAGCATCTGTTTGTATTTGATTTGTCTAATTAGCCCATATAAGCCAATGTAACAATGTTATAAACTGCTATTTTTATAATTCTTATTAATTTGGTATTTTCATATAAATTTACTTTAAATCTTGTCATGTATGTGTCTGGTTTAATAAATTGAACTGTTTTTATAGGGTTTTTTTTTTTTTGTTAATGAGAATTTACCATATTACTTAAGTTTAAAATTTAAAATTACTTAATAAAATTTAAAGTTACTTACTTCTGACTTAAAGGATATAGTAGGTGCTACACCAACTTCAACCTACTGCCATAAATGCACATATTAAAAAATCTAAATTTGTGAAATCTCTGTTTCCCAAACCAATAATATAAAAAGTACATTTAAAGCTTAATTTTCATTATATATATATTTTTTTTTTATCGTTTGTGTAGGTAGTATTTTGTAACAGATTTTGCAAAAATACAAAATATTGTGAAGCAGGTGCTAAGAAGATTATTAATGATCAACTTAGTGATAGGCAGAAAAGCATCATTTCAAGATGCATTTTGAACACAAACAAGTGTATTTTCAACTTCAGTGTGAACCTGAAAATAATAAATCTGAATATGTAGTTGAAAACCGACCAAGCAATTATGTATAATATGAGTTTTCATTCTTATCACTTCAGAAGTGTTGTTGCTAGGATGTTATTATGTTGTACTTGGCTTCATTATGGCTTCACATTACACTTTTCTTGCAATTTAGTATTCTTTGATTCAGTGTAAATATTGTTGGGTAAAATCTGTGTTTCTTCTCATTTGTTAAAATTAAAAAAAAAATAATCTAGTTTATGAATTATGTTAGTCGTTTGTATTTAATGAAGTGAACAAGAAGTAATCTTCACTAATCAGAAAATTTATAACTATGACACTTCCAGACAAGTATATCTGTTCTAATAAATAATAATTATAAGAAAGTTTATCACAAATTATTTACTTCCCTTTTTTTACATAATAAAATATTTTTTCAGTGCTTACATTCTTTACTTTTATACATCAACCAAGAAAAATTAGAAGAGTCAGATTAGAAGAGCCAGAGTACAGGTACATCTGAGTTTTTAATTAGAGTTTGGCTTCCAAAATGTCAAGTTATAGGCTGGATCTAAAGTATAAAGAGTATTGCTTTTGTTTTTAACAATTATTTGTCTACTATTGTATTTATTTTATTACAAGTATATTAATCTTGTCACTTAATTATTATACATTATTAATTGTATTTAATGAGTATGTAAGCTTTTAATGTGCATTGCTGTTGTTAGTCATGTCCAACAGTTGTGTTTTCTAATATTTGATATTGAGTAAGTTAAATCATACAGTTCTGATATATGTTAAGCATACGATTCAAAGACCAAGAAATGCATGTTTAAAAGAGTATAATTTGAAATATTTATGGTACAATATTATACTGTCATTCATTTTTTGTTTTTGTGTTTTTTTTATTCTTTTACTTTATCATTCTGTTTACATCTTACTAAACAATAATTTAACTGTAATATGTAAGCCTATAGATTATTTTTGTTTCTAATCTGTAAATATATAAAGATAACTGGTAATGTAGTATTATAATTGAAACAAATTTGTTCCTTTATGTGGTGAAAGCTAATGCAACACTGGGCACATACTCATGTGTTTGTCCACCTTAAAACTCTATACTTTATCAACAAAAAAAAAAAAAGAAGAAAGTATTCAAATATAAACCGGAATTTCTTTACATATTAGATAAAATTATAAATAAATTACCTTATTTTTTCTTTACATACTTTCCTTCAACATAATACATTTTCTTCACCTGAATAGGTAGCTTTCTGATCCCCTTATAGAAAAAACAAGTTGGCGTCCCTACAACCAGTTGCATACAGAATGCTCAACTGTGGAATTTTCTTCAAATCTTTCCCCTTCTTAAGCTTCTTTCGGCAAACCAAACATGTGGAAATCACACAGTGACAAGTCTGGACTTTACAGTGGGTGTATAAAGAGTTGTTCAATAAATTTCAGTGAATTTATCGCAAGTCTAAGCTGCTATTTGTGACTATGCATTATTGTAAAGAAGGAGAACATTGTGAATCATGTGTTGCAGTAAGCAGCCTGACATCATGCAACAACTGGAAGTAATATGCTGCATTTACCATCCTTCATTTGTGCCAGAAATCAATCGGCAGCACATCTTTTGAGTCCCAAAACACAACTTTTGAGTCCCAAAACACAATTGCTAGAACTTTTCCAGCTGAAAAGTGTTTCTTGGCCTTGGATCAGTGTTCCCTCACCACTTTTCCACTACTGCATACTTGTTCTTATGCTTTCCGGAGTGTAATGGTGAATCCATGTTATGTCGCAAGTTATATTATGGTCCAAAAATGCTTCTCCTTTTTTCTCTAAACAGTTCGAAAGCCACTGACAGAAATCTTTCCATACATTTCTTTGTGTCTCAATGAGAAGAAGTGGAACCCATTTTGCTGATACTTTGCTGCATGCAAGATTGTCTGGCGACATTGTGTGCGCATTCTCAATATTTAACCCCATCTCTGATGCAATTTCAGTAGCGATCACAAGGCCACAAATGGTCTGAATGTTATCATTGATGTGGATGACATTTCTGACTTCATTAGCATGAAATTGGATTATAATTCATTGCGCAGTGTATAATGGTACCTCCTGCAGAGACATACTGCTGTTGAATATGGGAACACGATCTACAGGCATGGCTGACTGGTTGCTCCCTTCTACACATATTTAATTTACTACCTGCAGTGTCCCACCACATTCTCTGTTCTTACTCAGTTCGCACAGTAAAATTCAGTTTTATGTTTGCTTGTAGTTGTAACGTAATAAAAATAATGTGTTCATTTTGTTAACCTTTGTTATAACCAAAAACGACAAAAGTAAGTTTATATAAGAAGCGTGTTAAATATAGATGGAATGCAATATAAAAAATAAAAACCACTACAATAGTTTGAAGAAGAATAGGTATTTAATTTCAATTAAATATTTAATTACAATATTTTTTATTTTTTTTTAACCTCCGGAACCATTGTTAAGTTATATCTTCAGAGGATAAAATGAATGAATTGTAGCGTGTGTGAAAAATGCCATGCCTGACTGGGATTCAAACCCAGGACCTTCGGATGAAAGGCCAATACGCTACCATTCGTGCCAATATCACAATTATCTGTTTGAAAATATCCCAGAAAATGTTTGAATTATTTATTTTTAACTTTTTTTTTTTACTAAGTTGATGATTGTGATAATAACAAACCAGTATTTATAAGTCCAAAAGCCAAGTTTTCTGATAAGAAACATTTTTCAAAAAGTTACTAGCTAAATATTTCAAAGTAAATAAAATGGTTGGAATTTTGAATCTACAATTTTTACCATTGAAAGTACCAAAACCTAACCTATTGTAAAGATTACAAAACATTTACAAAAAGCAATACTATTGTTGAGAAGTAGATTAAATAACATATTTTTAATATTTACTGATGCTTACAATTTGAACTTGCCTATTTTTGCTTTAGTAACCTTTCAAACTTTTTCCAATTTATAAGTTTTTTTTTTGGAATTGAAAGAAGGGAATATAATAAATTCCTCAATATATTTCACCTGATGTTATGTTGATTTTTTTTTTAAATATGCTTTACTATTTTATCACATAGATAAAATAATAGATAAATTATAGATGCATAATTTACTGTTTCTTTAATCCATTTATATTTCTACATTATTCATTCTTTTTTATTTATTTAGAAACCATTACAGATATATTTTTATTCCATTAACATCCAATCCAACATGAAAATATTTTATTATTTTATTTTAAATAAACTGGTTAATTATTTTAAAATTCTTTTACAATTGTATAAATAAAATCCCAAATTACATTATTTTTATAAAACCATCTATTCAGATTAAATAACCAGAAAATGATCTTTTCATCATTTGTTATTCTAAAAAAAATTTACACCTGTCCTTTATGTACAATTATTTGAAAATATTATTTTTTCTTTTTAATAGGATTTTACTTAATAAAAATTAATTAATCTATAGCCCAAACTATTGTAGGATTATAAGTTAACATATTGGATTACATATTGTGTACATACCGGATTTAAAGCACCATATGTTTAGTTTTCATCATTAACATATTATATCTTTTCAAAAATCACAGTTTCCATCCTTATCCCATCTTTAAAATTCACGATTTAACACAGACTTTTTTTGGTAGAATCAATCTCCCCTAATACAAAAATCTTTGCATGAATCTAAATCAAGAAGAAAGATTAAATATTATTTGTGTGAAGTTTCATTAGAAGGTTAGACTGATATTCCCCAATTATTGTTTTACCTTTTTCAAGATAGTCAATTAACAGAAATCCTTTTGCATCCCAAAAAACTGATGCCATGTCCATTTTCACCTTCTTTAGAGCTGAAGAACAGCTTCTATCCATTGCACAGATAGTTGTTTCAATTCTGATGTGTAATGGTGAATTCATGTGCATTCATTGTCACATATCGACACAGAAAATCACTTGTTTTTTCATAAAATATGTCAAACACTGTTTGGAAAGTGATGTGCGATGTGTTTTTTGATCCTGTAAGAGCACACACAACACACATGTTGTCAAACCTTTGTAATATGTAATTTTCATGCAAAATTTAACCAACACATTCTTTTGCAATCCCTACAATCTTAGCAATTTTATCCACCTTTGTACGCCCACCTTCCAAAATCATATTGTGCACTTTTACAATAATTTCCAATGTGGTTGCACTTTTTGGATGTCCTTCACATGGATCATCTTAGATGCTTTTACAGCCACGTTTAAACTTGGCTGCATTTCTTTGTGATGGAAATTGAAGTAGAAGAGTCATTCACACTTTGATCCTTGAATAAATTTCGGTTGCTGTCACACCTTCTTTCACAAGGAATTTTTTTGCTACACGATAGTAAAGCTTCTCCATTTCAAATAAAATATACACTGAAATTGATTCAGATGGCTGCCTACAGCTAACTGCTAGATGGAATGACTTACAATTTCACATGGCACCTTGACAGTTGTGCTAACGTGCGGGGGAAAAAATATGTGACAAGTTCCTGCAATCTATGGGCGAGGCCAAGAATTTTTCAGACCATCCTTGTAGAAAAGATAGCCGTAGAACATATAATTAATTTTAAATTCTAAGGGATTCTGATTAAACTATAAATTATTTAGCCATATGCTTTCTGAGATATTAAATCTGAATAATACACCATAATTTTATTGTTTGATGTTGACTTTACCCAGTATCATACTTAAGAGTAGTGACTCAAATTCTGGAATCAAGTAGTTTTAACTTTGTTTATAAATTCCTATTATTTATTATTTTTCCTTTTTTTTTATTTACAGAATCATCTGACTTCTCAAGTTGTGGTGGTGGTGGTGGTGTTGCTGGTGCTGGTGCTGGTGCTGGTGCTGGTGCTAGTCTTCTGTTAAGAATAATTCAAAAGATTCATCTGAAAAGGAAAACAAATGACCATGTTTTGCTGATTTTATGATAAAATTTATTAGTAAAGATCAGCTGAATAAAGAGGAGAATTGTAAGATTACATGGTATTTAATCATAGTATAAAATTTGTTTTTAAATATTTTTATTTTGTTATATTTAGATAGTTAATTACTTTATATATGAATAATAATATGTATAATTTCTTTATTTTATTTATATATATATAGTTAGCATTGTTGATTTTGCATACATACATATATCATTTTTATTGTTAATATTGAAATAATATTGCATGAATTATTAGTATATAGGGTATATGTTTAATTGCATGAATATTCATTAAGGTGCAGTTTAAAAAATTAACTACTTTTTTACATTTTAATATGTATTCTTCCATTTTATAAGTACTTTAAGCTCTCTTAAAAGTTCTCCAGATTTCTCTGTAGTTTTAGAAATTCTTTAAATTTTCATTTTTCTGTACTTAAAAAGAACTTAAGCTTTCCTTTAAGATGTTCTGTAATTTTTCTTAAACCTAATTAGTCATTAAACTTTATATAAATATTCAAACTCTAGCTTCTTTTAAAGTAATGCCAAGTCTCGCATGGCATTTTCTCATTTTCAAATGTTAATATAATATCAGTTATACAAAAAAAAATCATTTCACTGAAGTATTTTAAAAGTTATATACAATCAAATATAGCTGTGTGTTTCCTTCATTATCACAAGTTATAGTTGATTTCTCAAATGTATGTAATGACTGTTACAATAAATGAATTGATTTATAAATATTGATAATTGTAATCTTTTTTTATATTATAAGAATCGTGCACGTCTTCCTGTAATATCAAATATTGTATTTAATTATATATTCTTTTGTATTGATATGTTTATGTATATTAAAAGAGGTATAAAATTTGATAGTTGCTGGAAAAATTTTTTCAGATCTAAACACTCCAAGTTCATATTACATAAGGGGATTTTGAATATTTCATGGGTACTTCTGAAGCTTAATGATATTTTAGTTATAAGATAAAAGTCTCCCCATAAAATGGCCTAACTTGGTACTTGGTTTTGCTCTATCAAACATTTATGGGTAATATTTATTTTAAGATATATAAAAATTGAATGTAAAATGATATATATATATATATATATTAACATACATTTTAAAATATAATTATATAGAAGCAATCATAGTACAAGATTTGTAGATGATCAATATATTACCACGCTTGCAAATTAGGTAAATGACAGTAAATTATTGGTTAAAAGATTTTATTTTTGTGTATTTTTTAGAGTAGATACAATAAAGTGTCATCTATTTAATTTTGATAAAACCATGCCAGTTTTATAGAAACTGTAATATCATAAGTACATTCTTTGTGCTAATTTGCCAATTTTTGTCTCGAACTAAATTTTAGGTTTAAATGTAATCTAAAGAAGAGTAATGATTAAAAAGAAATATATTGATTAAGTGGTTCATGCATGATTCAGTGTAAGAATTTATGATGAACTGTTGATGAAAAAAAAAAGTTGCACACTATTTAACAGATAATACGCACACAGTAATATAATATGTACAAATAAAAATTGAAAAATGAGATATTATTCTTTGATCTGATTTTCTTGTGATCTCTGTACATTTCAAGGTCAGTTTCCTAATGATGTGTAGATTTATTTTTTACTTTTATAAAGTTATATTTTCAATTATAAATTTATATTATTCAGAAGTCCAAGATAGATAGGTTCTGGGTAAAATATATTATGTTGAACCTAATACATCTGATTTACACAATCGTATATTGTATATAAATTTTGATATTTTATTATTTTGATATTCTATTATAATTAATTACACTGGTGTGATGGAATTGTGAGCTGATGATGTGTTTTTTATTCCTTATAAATTCCATATTTATATAATGTTATGGTGTTCTTTATATAGTCATAAATGACAATAGTTGATCTTTTGGCACAACTACAATTATAGTTAATAAAATCTATTCTCCGTTTATGTAGACTGAATATGTATCATTTTCTAAAAGGTAAATTCATTATTAATATTTTATATATATATTAATTGGATTGCCTTTATATACACGAAAACAGTATTATTTTACCTTTATTACTGAGTTTTAATAATTACATAATATGTATAGTAGTATAACTTATCTCTCTGTATATATATTTTTATAATTGAAATATTTTTAATATGTAACAAAATAATAGAATTTTTCTTTTACAAGTTAAGCTAAGAGAACCAATCAGATATTTTATTTTTGTTATAATTATATTTATATTTGGAACATATTTACGTATATTATAAATAAAGCATACTTTATGATTTATCTAAATCTCATTTATCATAGAATATGATACTGTAATGATTTTTTTTTATTTTAAATTTAAAAATTAAATCTAAATGGTGATAAACTTTATATGAACCATATATCTTGTAATCATTTAATTAAATATTGTAACTTAAAACCATTTAATTCTGATAAAACCAAATTAAATTGGTAGAATCTCTGTAGTCTTTAAATTTAATTTAGAAATAATTTGTTTAATTGGACAGAAGTTTACCTTCTTTCTTTTTATGAAAAAAAAAAACAGTAGTAAAGTGTTGAGAGTTATAATATTGACTATACTATGTTGTCTATTATAATTCATTGTTAAATTCAGTTGTTGCATTTCTAAAACTTTTTATTATATATATACTGGCAATTTTATAAGTATATAAAATGAATGAAATACTGTTTATTTAATTATTGGGAAGATATCCATTAATACTATCCATCATCATACAGATGTTTACTTAAAAATTATTGAATACTTATTTATTTAAATTTGTACTTCTAATTTTTGTGTGAACAATATTGTATTTGTTTTGATGACACAAAGTTATTTGTGAATTTAATACTTATGTTTGTTAATAAATTCAGAATACATGTTTTCTTGTTTTTTTAACTCTCTCTTTTTAAAAATAACTTACTTTATTATTGTAAAAATGGAAAATGTTGAATAAACAGATAAATGTAATTTTTTTTTTGTCATAGATATTAAATTCATAAGTTTGATTAAAAATAAAAAAATTAGTCTGTAAATATTCTATCAAAATGCATCCTAGCAGCCAAATAAGATAACAGGAATTGTTTTTAAAATTTCTTTCTTTAATGTTTGGTTACAAAGGGAAGTAGAATTTTCATGGCTTTGTTATGTAAATTTGGATATTCATATTTTATTGCAATCCAAAATTTAATTTAATTCTGTTTTTTTTTTTTTTTTTTTTTTTTTTGTATGTGCTTGTGTATTACTTCATTAGATAAAATTTATACATTTTTAATAAATATTTTGAAAATTGTAAGACATTATTATCATACAGTTATTGTCAATTAAAAAACTAAATATATATAAACATATTTAGGAATAAATACATATATTATTTAATGTGTGCTGGTTTTCAATATAATTATTTGTAGATAATATTACTATAATATTTCAGCTAATATTTTAAGAAGGTTATTGTGATAATTATATAATTACTTTAGATTTAGTTTGTTAGAAATGAGGAGTAATTATTAAAAATAAATAGTTCATTATTCTCAGTTAGAAAACGTTTTTGGAACTTATTATTAAACAAGATTAAAAATTACTACCAACATTTAGGACAGTGTTTCTCAACCTTTTTTATTTTTATTTTTTTTTTTGTTTAACCTCCGGAACCACCGTTAAGGTATATCTTCAGAGGATGAGATGAATGAGTTGTAGCATGTGTGAAAAATGCCATGCCTGACTGGGATTCAAACCCGGGACCTCCGGATGAAAGGCTGAGATGCTACCACTCAGCCACGGAGGCTGGCAACCTTATTTTATGGCAGACTAATAAAATTGCAGAAAAATATACCGGGACTGGCAGACCCTCAGGTTAAATTTTTTGATGAACAAAAAAAGATACTTACAATCATATTTTTGTTTTATTAGTAATACATTTACATATACATAATATTAACTAATATCATTTTTATCTATAAACAACAAAACAATGTATAGATGAAAATCAGAAAATAAATATAGTTGTTATATTTAGAAATAGGAACTACAAAGTAATTGTAAATAATGAAAGGTTTGTTGCTTATTTTGTACATTTGTTTTAATTTTGGGTTGTAAAATACTTAAACCTAATCAAAGAGAAAAATTTATAAATGATTTCTTGTTATGGTTTTAATAGTGATCATAGTGAGAATCCAGCTTCAGACAAATGTTTGGTTGCAAAGGGAAGTAGAATTTTCATGGCTTTGTTATATAAATTTTGATATTCATTTTTTATTGCAATCCAAAATTTAATTAAATCCATGGTTCAAAATTTGTTTTTTAACATTATGTCTGAATTCAGTTCCAAGAGATATTTTTGGTCTCTGTTACTTAAATTTATGTTATTGAATTTTTCTCAATAAAAGGATTAGTTATCCATAAATTCATCTCCTGCAAGTTTATGGTTGTAGGGAAGTATTTTTCAAATCCATTCTATAATAACTGGAAGTGTTACTATATTATAGTAATATATTACTATATTATGTATTACTATATTTGTAATAAATAGTTCAACTATTAATTCCTTTTGTGTGGTAATAAAATCATAATAAGAATTAAATACATCAGGATTATTTTCTTCAATCTTTTTTAACCAAAATTTAATTTTTTTAAAAATGCATTAATTTTGAAAAATAAATTAAAATGTAACTGTCATACTTCCCTGAAACAAACTTAAATTTAAGTCGTTTGTGTAAGAAAATATGTCACTTAAATATACCAGTTTTACAATCCAAAAAATATTGGAAAAACATTTTGAAAATGGAGATTATTTTCTACCAAAAATATCCACTTCTGTCCTAATTCATTAAGTCTGGTAAACATTTTTCCTTGCGAGAGCCATCTAATTTCTGCATGAAGTAAGAGATGTTGGCCACCAACATCTACCTCTTCTTTGTAAAGAGGTAGGGCTCTTAACTGTTGACAAAGAATGGCAGATTATCGAGAGGTAGGATCACTTTTCTTTATGAAATTAACATTGTTTGTCGATTGCAGGAGAACATTCTTTAATTCAGATGATTTATTTCTGGCTGCTAAATGCTGGCGATGTATTATGCAGTGTGTTAGTAATATGTCAGGAGAAGCGATTTCTTGAATCCTTTATTTTACCCTACATGTTTCCGTCATATTTGCTGCTCCATTACTATGTAGACAACCAATACAATTTTTCAGTTTAAGGAATAGTTATTTATATGCAAATTCAATGAATCAAAAATTTTGTAACTTGTTGTGGGTCTAAATCTTTGCAGAATAATAATTCTTTAATTTATTCAGAAAAAAGTAGTCAATATATCGTACATAGCAGAGCAAAATAGCCTTTTTTAGAAATATAACATGATTCTTTGATCTGAATGGCAGATATTGGTGATTGTTTAATTATTTTTAAACTGGTATTTAATATTTTCAGATAGAATTTCAAATCAGTGACTAATCATATCATTTGAAAGAGGAATTGATCTGATCTGATTTGCAGCTGAGGCTGCAAACATTTCATTGCAAATATCAATTAACTCCATTTTAATTAAATTTTCTCCAGTTTTGAACGATTTTTTGTTTAGGCTATGTATAGTGCAACTGAATAACATTTCAGTTGCGATTTATTTTGAATAAAGATTTTTTCTTTTGGAGAATAAATTCTTGTTTCTGTCGTTCAAAATATTTTAATAGTTCCTGTTCTAGTTGGGGGATGTCTTTAATTGTCGTAACATTTTGACCGTTTCATGTATCATTATTCTTAACTTCCTTACATATTATGCACTTTGGATGTACATCATCTTCCATAGAATCCGGCCAAAGTATATAACCATATTTCAAGTACTCATTATTGTAGAATCTTGTGAAAGCAGATTTATTTTTCTTGTTTGATGGACTTTATTTCTCTGTTTCACTCAAATTTTCTATGTTTCCATTTCCCGGAGAAGAAATTTTAGTGTTGAAAAAATTATGGACAATTTTACCTTTTTTACTCATTTTAAGAGGAATAAAAATTTGTGTTTTTGCAGTATTTAAAAGTAAACCATTTCATTATAACACTAATAGTCGATGCATAAAGATTGTGATTTTAGTGTTTTCAGTAATTGAACATGCGTATAGCTAAGTGATAAAACAAAGGTATCGCCAAAGTCCCATCTTTAGTGTGGCTTTGTTTTGATATCTTTTGCTACTACATTTCATGCATCGCAGGATAATTTATTGTTGCTAATTGTGCAAAGAATACAATATATTAAATAAATTAAACATGCACCAATATTCACCAACGAACATTATTAGAACATTATTAAATAATTATTATATATAAATTTTATACCGTTATATGAATTTTTTTAATGTTCATCTTTTTCTCATATTTTTAAAGTTTAATTTTTTTGTGAGCCAATTTATTCAGGGACCTGTAGCATGATCTTACAGATGGGTAGTTGAGAAACATTGGTTTAGGGTATGATGAGAATTTATTTTCAAGTAAATACAGTTTGTTTAATCTATGCAAGTCTTTGAGAAATAAGAACCACTTTTGGTGATGTGATATTGATTGGCTTATTCTTTCTGAGTATACTTTGAATTTTTATTTATTTATTTTTTTAATCAGAATAGATGGTGAGAAGCATAACTGTGTTATCCATATTATGAAACAAAAATTGAAAGCATTAGTGTATTGAGAAACATGTATAATTGTCTGTATAGGTGTTTGTAAAACTCTGAGTGATTGAAACTGTTATATAAATTATTGTAATTTTAATTTTTTATAAAATTAATAGTATAAGGTTAGCCAACTGTAGTCTGTTGGAGTAGCAATTATCAAAATCTTTTTAGTGTCCTAAGTATTTTATAACACACTTTCAAATTAACCAGCCGTTTTGCTAATTGGCAAAAAATCCAGTCCCAGTTGAATTAATAATTATTTCACAGTAAATTTTTATGTTGTAGGATGTTAAAAAAAGGATTTTTTAATTCCTTAGAAATTGTTGTAGGTGGTATATATGAAACTAATTTTTATGAAAAGTTTATTGCTTCTAATATATTTTTTAGTATTAATGACTTACTAAGTACAAAATGAAAACTGAATGATTGAAGCTATTAGATTAATATGAATAGTCTAATCTGTGCATTTTTTGTCCTACAGATAACTGATCTATTGATTGATCTAGACACAGATTATGTCTATTGCTTTGATAAAGGTTAAATATAGGTTTTAACCTTTAACAAAAGGTTAACCTAAAAAACCTATAAACTACTATAACAGGTAACCATAACCTGTTATGGTTAAATATAGTATAAATAATGGAAAATGTATTTATAACTTTAAAAAAAATTTATTTATTTTATTAAATTTTTGGCAGATTTACTAGTGCTGATATTTCGGAAAATTTGATTCATCATTATGGGATTTGTGTGATATCTTAATGACTTGATTCTTATTGACATTGATTATAGCATCATTGATGCTATCTTAATTGATTTAATTTAAATAATTATTGTAATTTATATGTATGTATTTATTTTAGATTCAGTATATTTGTTTACAGGAGCTTGCAAGTTAATCCAAACTCTTAATTATACAGTTTTGATTAGAGAGTCTGTAATCCTTTACAGTTTTTAATATATGTCTTCTTTATTCTTAATTAGCTCTCTCTCTCTCTCTCTCTTTGTCTGCACACACAAACACACACACAATTTGGCATTAATTCATTAATTACACTTCTTTTTTTCTTAATTGTATTTTTGCCTTCATATATTTGTAATTTTTGGTGTACCATTCACCGTTTCTAATAAAGTGGAGGCTTGTATATATAACAATCCAAAAAAAATTTTAAAGGATGTTTAACTGATATGTTTATTAGATATATTATATTATGTTTAAATGTTTATTAGATATGGGGTTGATGTTCTTCACAGCCCATTTTATGGTTTTGTAACTTGCTCAATATTTTGCAATTTAATTTCTTATCATTATTGTCATCAATCCTTTTTTAGATGGGCAGCAAATTTTCTGTCCAGCTCAAGCTGTTTAATGTACAATTGTCATATAAATTTGTTCCACTGGATGATTATTTTTTTTTAAGTCAAAACAGTAGCAGCAGTAGCCTTCAGCGATTAAGAAATCCAAAGATAAAAAAACTACTACCTTATATTTTATGTAAATTTTCATGCTTACATCCGTTAAATAATTTGTTGCATCATAATTTAAGAGTTCTAAAAAAAAATTTAATTTGCTTTACAGTTTATTATAGCAATAAGTACTTAGTATGAAGTGTAAATTGTAAAATAAAAAACAATGGCTTCAATACTTTAAATTTAAATCATATCAGAATATCAATTTTATATTGCATATGGATAAATTATCTGTAATGGTAAATAGAAAATATTAATGAGTATGCTTGTGGATCTGATTGCATAAACATCCTTTTTGTGCAGATATTTATATAACTCATCATTGCAAGTCACCGGATTCCAAAGTCCAGAGTTCTAAGTTTCAAATCCTAGTAAAGGTAATTACTTTTATATGGATTTGAATACTAGATTACAGATACAAGTGTACTTTGGCGATTGGGTTTCAATTAACCACACATCTCGAGAATGGTCGACTTGAGACTGTACAAAGACTACACTACATTTACGTTACACATATCATCCTCATTCATCCTTTGAAGTATTACCTTATGGTGGTTCCGGAGGCTAAACTGAAATGAGAGTTATGTCGATCACTTTAGTTTTTGTTAAAAATTCATGTTCACATTGATCAGTGAATGGCTTGGTCTATTGATTTTAAGAAATTTGTAGTACTTAAATGTACAGGCAAACTGCAAATATTATGTAAGGAATTTGTTATTTTTTTTTGTACACCCTTTGTTAATATAGATGAATAAATTTAAGAATTGTGAATTAAGACCCAACTTGTTTTGTTATAGCTTTTCTCTAATGCTGTGTATATCATATAATTTAGTTTCCTTACATTTTTTCTTATAACTTTTCAAATAACATCTTGTTAGTGGAAAATTTGAGAGTTAATTTCTTAACCTTTCCTTGTTTTTGGTCATTTTCTTTAAAAAATGTTTTTTCTATTCTAACTTAAGTTTCTCTTTTATTTCTTTACTTTTTTTAAACTTTAATACCTTAAGTAATTTTTTAGTTCAATATTTATATGGTTATTTTATTATTAATTATATTTTATATTGTTCATGGACAGATGATTTATTAGTATTGTTAAATTATATATTGTTGTTACTTATATGGGAGTAGTATATTTTTATTTATTTTAATTGTTTTATATTTCTTGTTTATATCTTTATATATTTTATTAGATTGTTATATAATTGTGCCTGTTTTGTATAATACTTGTTATAATTTTAAATTATTATGTAACGTATAAGTTTTTTTGGAGGGTACTAATTTTGAAATATTATGTAAATAATTAAATGTAAATATGAATTATATTCTCTTCTTAGTGTATTCTGATTAATATATTTAATATATATAGAAATTTAATAAATATATTTTATTACATAAAAAAAATTAATATTATAAATTCTTTTTCATGAATTAATATTATTATTATTAATTTAATTATTTTAAATAAGCTTGAAGGGGCCACTATAGGTATTGTGTAGTAGTTATGAATTATCATATTTCTGAGACTTTCTACAAGAATTTCTAGAAGCAAAATTATTCAAATCTAAAAATAAATGAAATTTATTTAGATTTACTATTAGAATTATAAATATTATATACAGAATTTTACTTAACAAGGTATTGTATAATTATACAGTAGACTCTTAGTAATCAATGCTAATTAAACCAAAAGTAGTTCACATTTTAAAACAAGAATGCTGCTCTAATAAAGAGATTGAACTATTTAATTCAATCTTTTTTCTACTGGATCATCAATGAAATCTCATAGACAAAGAACAGCTAATTGTAAACAAAACCATGTGAAAAAATAGAAGCACAATTCCTTCTATCACTTGCACACTGGCAATCAGCCCTCTTCACATATTATACCAAACCATCTCTTGACACTGATATGATACTATGGATAACACTTGACATATTATTGTAAATTTATCATACGTTTAACTACTCAGCATCATAATAAAATAGAATTCAATATACACTCCATACACAGTGGTCATTTATTTTACAACTTATCACAGATAAACCGAGCTTTTAATTTTTATTTTACATTTAAGTAGGGAAAAAATTAAAATTTGCAGAAAACTTTACTCTTAAGGGATAACAAATTACTAATTAAGGGATATAATTAAGGGAATTTAAGGGATTACAAATTAAGGGATAACAAATTTACTCTTAAGGGACACAGTTTTTTTATATATATTTTTCCAAAGAATTTTTACTATACATCAAAATTGTTTTCATTTTTTAAAAGCTAACAACAGAGATTTTTGGGAATTTTTTTACAATATTCCGAAAATGAATTCTTAAATACACAGTATTGTATGGTGTAATATAGCACTATAATGACTGTAAAAAATAAATTTACACAGTATTTATAAAGAATTTTCTGCTAATATTAACAAATAAAGGATAAAATGAAAATGAAAGTTTTCTTTAAAAAGCAGTTACATATTTATGCTACACGTTGTAATATAGGTTCACTTTGTGGTAAGACACACAAAATTTTCTATAAAACTGCCGTCTAATTTACCTTTAGTTGTATCTTATTTATATTTTTACATTATGATCATTATTAATTAATTTATAAATTATTATAAACAAAACAAATTACTTCATTGTTTAGCTATATCTACGCAAAAGTATAGTGTACATGAATGATACATTAATAAATTTTTAGTTATTGAACTTTGTATTAATATTAAATGAGGTTTTTATGTTACATTTTTTTATTTTGAAGTAAAATCAGTTATGTATTACAATCTTCAGACTAGAAGTTTAGATTACATTGAGTCTACTGCAATTTTTCTTAATAAAAGTTTGGAAATGTAGATTTCATCAGAATTAACTGTATGTGTACAATAATTATTTAATAGAAGTATAATTGAGATAAGTTGCTTATAAAATCAAAATTACAAATTTAAAAAATTGATTTAGCCTTTAATTAACAAATATTTTCAAGTTTGAATTAAAATTAAAAAATATCACAGTTTTATTTTAATATTTTTTATTATTATTATTAGTATGTTTTATATCAGTTTGTTACAATAAATTTTACTATTTGTACTTAAAAATGCTATGTGTTTAATGATTTTTAAACTTTTATACTAGTAAATTGTATGGTTCTGAAAAAATTAATCATAATTTTATATTAATTTTCTTCTTTACAGTTCATTTTTTTATATATAATTATTATAAATTTTACATAATTTATGAAACAGTTTTCTTCCATGATTAAAATTAAAAAAATACTAACTGTGGTATATTTTTTTAAAATAAATTTATTTTTATCCCTTTGTTCAAGTTGTATTTTAGGCCCCATCCCAACCCCCATAGGGGAAGACACCCACCAAGTGACGTTTCCAGTCGCCACATCACCCCTCCCGTTCCTAGCCCTGAGGGGCTTTACCAGGAGTCGTCTTATTGACCTTAGTACTGATTACATATTTCGGTCATCAGCCAGGCCTTGGTCGGGATGCCCCCAATGCAAATGCCGCGGTCGACATTACCATCAGAGTAAGATACCTCAGCAGCAAACGCCCTCGCCATAGGCTTAAGTCAACCTACAGGTAGCCCTAAAACTAAAACTATACAGCCGGCCTCCGTGGCGCAAGTGGTAGCGTCTCGGCCTTTCATTCTGAAGGTCCCGGGTTTGAATCCCGGTCAGCCATGGCATTTTCACACATGCTACACATCATTCATCTCCATCCTCTGATGTAATACTGAACTGCCGCAGTGCGGAAGCGCGAAACCTCGCGCCTACTCTAAATCAATCTAACAGTTATGTGACTTTGAATGTCATATACGCAACGATCAAATCAATTGGAGATCAAATTCCCACTCAAAACGCTGCTCACAGCATCAAAATCTTGACCTACAACAACATACACATGCAACATGCATTCTCAAAGGGTCAGATAGGAGGCTAATACCTCCCAAAGAACAACGTTCACATGATATTCTCTTCTCGCCACATCAGACACAATACCACCAAGGTCGCCCGCACAAATGAACCGACCCCGGCAATGCTAAGCCTGATATTCCTACTGATGCTCCAGCAAAGCAGCGCAAACCTAAAAGACAGTTACTGCCCCGCCTGAGCTATGCCACAATGCAAACTCGGTATTAAGAAAATAACTGTGGCTTGTCGCCAAAATCGACTATGTCCAGCTACATAACTGGACAAGCCGGAATCCTAGCCACCCAGGATGCTACCTTCTACACTCCTGCAACCCTGGAAGATGCAAGTCTGCAGGAAGCTAGTAACTACCAGCCCAGGTCTTCCAATTGATCCTTAAATCAAGGCCCGAGTGCAATCTCTCAAGTTCCCTAACCACTCTGTCTCACTCAAACTCATACCGGGACAGACGTACAGCACATTGCTAACATTGTCTGGAACCCTACATTCCGGGCAAAGTCCTGATTCAACAAGACATAATCTAGCCAAGCTATGCCAAAAAGCGCCATGCCCAGAAAGAAACTGTGTTATGTGCTGATTGGAGGATACCCACTTATTGGTGCATAAACTAATAACCTCCAGAAACAAGTCATGGGTATACTGACCCTTAGTGGACTCATCCCATTGCGCCTGCCACACAACGAATCCCTAGTTCTCAATTTCATGCAATTGGACCAAGGTTAGAAGACCAGCTTTCTTGGCAACATACTGCTCCTTGCGCTCTACAGCAAGCAAGTCCAACGGCTTAACACCAGCTATCACAGAGACTGCCTCCTGCGAGATTGTATTGTAACTGCCAAGAGCAGAAAACACTGGGCCCACAATAGGATATCACGATAACACTTTTAAACCATCCGATGGTAAATTTACAATGGAAAAGCTGCTATACATAGTGGCAAGATTGAGGCCGAGCAAGAGGCCAGGACCGGATGGCATACTAATGGAGGTAGTCAGGTTGGTCATTGACTATATAATGAAGGATAGATTCCAGAAGAATGGAACTATGCTTAGTTAGTATTACTAAAAAAGGAGGAAAAGAAGGGGGTGCCTGATCTCTCAGGTTATAAGCTGAGGGATGATTTGCTTTATCAGTGTTCTTCAGAAATTACAAGAATGCTATGTAGAAGATTGAAAGGGGAAATTGAGTATAGTTAGACTAGCCATACATCCTAGTTTGACTGGGACTATCCCAGTTTTAGTGCTGTCAAAAAGTCTGATCGGTGAATCTGGTTAATAGAAAAACAATGAATGAGTCCAATAATATTACATTATAGGTGAGATTGGGGGTTTGCTATGAATACCACAGGCACTGGGTGAATCCAACCTGTTAAGTTAAAGTGGGAGTAAACTTCAATACCCATGCCTTTTTTCTTAGTTCCATTAATAATTACGCAGTGATAAACTTGACGTGTTGTCTGTTAATGTGTTTGTAAATAGTACTGCTACATTAATTTCGGTTGTTCTATACTGTTGTATAATGGTAATTAAAAAATACGAGAAAGTTCTTATAACTTTACCGAGAGCCTGAAAAGTAAATTTCCTTTTCTAAGGTACTCATGATGATACAGTTAAGTGTGAAAAGTGTGGTTCAGAATTATCTGTGGTTCGTGGTGGACATTTTGATATAAACAACCATTTAAAATCAAATAAACACAAAAATAGTTTATCTGCTGGTCCTTCAAAAGTAACAATTTTTTTTAAGAGTAGCAATCCTGTAGACAAAGAACTGGACATCGCCATATAAGAAGCAACACTCAATATATGGTCAGTCATAGCTTGAGTTTTAATTTAAATGCTTAAATTTAATTCTATTCTTTCAGTTTCCCATTGATAGGGTTAGCTTAGCAACGGTACTTTTTACCCAGTTTTTTGTTATATTTATTTTTTGAAGCAAACTTTAGTGTCTAGTGATTCACTTCGAGATGTTTAAAAAAAACTTTAAAATCTATTTCTAGTGCTTTTAGACACTTTTGAACTGATTTTCAATTACTTTTTGTTAATTACATATTGCTTAGCAACCATAAACTAAGAACTGATTTATTGTTATTAACCATTTTTTACGTTATTTTTGTTATTATTTATCTAAAATAAATAATTAACTGTTATTATATTTGTTATCTAAAACGTTTTATGAGTTATTTTATGTGTAATTAACGCGTTTAGATTTAATTTGATTTATAAAAACATTTAAAACAAAATAAACAATAAACATTTTGAAAGTCTGTCTATACTAGCTGATCTTTGTTTACATATTGGACTTTGATAATTTTACTAGTGTGAAAAAATGATCTCTGATAATACACACCTTGATTGTGGCTGGGGATCACCCCATGGAGTATTCGAGTTGCAGGAGACAAACAAGTGGTGAAACAACTTGTGCCCATCGCTCTGAAGGCAGTAATTCAGACACGACATGAGGAACTTTACTACCTTATACAAAGATGCACGATTCACATTCTACAGCAGTTGTAACGGAAGAAACAGAACAAAAAACAGGTAACAGACAAAAGGAAGGACAACGACAGAGGAGAATGTGGTCTGATGTGCAATTCCAAAAATGTGCTGGGATGGATCTGTGTGGCTCAACTTCATCCAAAGGAAAAGACAGATAATAATGGTGATCAGTATCTTGTGCTTCTCCCAAACACTGTGTCTAAGAAACTGAATTCTCACTTTCTGATGATGCGATCCTCGTAAAGGAGGTGGATATGGAAGTGAAGAATCAACAAATGTGATAGAAATCAACAAAAAAATAACCATCCCATATGCAGCTCCTTGTCGACTGCAAGTTTGCTCTTTATCAGGTTTATGGCTTGGTGCCTCCAACTCGGGTAAATGTGGCAATACAGACTCAGTTTCAGGGTAGTAGTCTGCGCAGCATCCTGGAGCAAACACTGATTGATGAAGAAATAGTCAGTGCTCCCACCACAAAATGGCTAATGTAACTGATGAAGCATGTTGAACACATAAATGACAGATCCACAACTGCTGATACAACAGCATGTGATCTTGTTGAATTTGAACCTGGCTGCAATGTATCCCGGAAATGTAGTTGAGGTCAGGTCCCAGAATCCTCTGATGGAATGAAGAGCCTAATGGGGGAGTAGGTTAATGATTTATTTTGATTCAATATTCAAAGACCAGAATTCATTGACTATTATACTGGTATCTCTCAGGAAGATATTGAAAGAAACCAAAACATCTGTGTTCCTTCTACAGAGTACTAACATTGGCTATTGCTTGGAAAGTACGATACTTTATGTTGTTGGAAATACAGCAGCTCCCTTGAAAGTTATGCTCCTTAGTCAGGCATGACAAAAGCCTGGCTCAATGAACTCGGCGGCCAAGAAATCCACACCACCCATACCAAACAGTGGAATAATCGTCATAAAAGCTGTTGGACACACATATTCTGAACTATTTCAAACTGTAAAAGACTCAATGACCTCTGAGGAGGTGGACGATGTATTGACACTACAGAAAGGAGCAGTGGTGAACAGCAGATCAGCATGAAGGGGGCAGATAAAGCAACTGAACTAAGGAGTACAATGCGGAGTAAAACTTCCGATCTTCAAATAGACCTGAAATCTCATGATAGCCGCAGGATGATTGTCCACCTCCAGAATATAGATTGTGATACCACCAAGGAGGAAATGGTATAGACAGTGAAACAGGTGGAGAGTTTAAAGAGATCTCACTCCATTCAGTGTATGGTGAAACACAAAATGCCACCATTATCACCTTGTATGGCATAGCAAAAAACTCGCAAACCAAAGGATTAAGATTGGTTGGGTCCACTGTAGGGCTCAAGTCAGGGTCCCTGAAGATTGCTGCTTTAGGTGCTGGGACCTGGGACATATGTTGGCCACCTTTTCAAGTGTGACCAGACAGGCCCAATGCAAGAATAAGATGAAATGTATGGTTTGTGTTAAGGACTCACAGGACCAAAGTTTGCCCAACCCTTAGATGAAATATCTACAAATCAATGCAGGCAGGAAAAGGAGGTCCTTGGACATAACCTGGGAAGTAGTCCTGGATCGATCCATCGACATCATCATTCTATCAGAGCTACCCATATCGATATCACCCAGTGAGAAATTGCTAGTTAATCACTCCGTTTCTTCTGCCATCGGCTTTCCTCTTTTGGTATTCCTATGATCTCCAGTGGCTTCGGTGACAAATACATTTGGACTGGTCTACGACCACTTTCTCTTGCTACCATTCTCCAAAAACACAGGGATTGATCAATTTGTAGTCTTTCTAGACAACCTGTTTATAGAAATTTATAACAAGCGGGTGATCAAGAGCCTCTTCTGGTGTTGCTGTTGCACTTGCCTGGGTGGATGGCAATGATGACACCTGGGTATTCCATCACTCTCAGTTGTTAAAGACAAAGTCGCTGCAAGGATGCCCTTCGGGGTGTCCTTCTTAGAGGCATATATAAAGACCAAGACCTGGCTTCTCAGGTAGGGCACGGGAACATTGTCAGACCTGGTTACTCTACCAGGGAGGTTTGAGATAGGCATAAAAACAGGTAGGTAGGCCGACCTGTCATGTTGAATATAATAATGGTAGATGGCAGGGCTAATTTTAATGCTTGGACACCTGGGCTGTGTAATACGTAATTGTGGGTTCTGGCTGGGGAAGAGAAAAAAAATATATCTTTCACATTGTAAAATAAGACTAGGTTTCTCCTGTCTTCTTATTAGAATCATTTTGATGTTAAGTACCAATATGAAAATCTTTAGATGATCTTCAAAAGATCACTTATGTAAGCACTGGTGGTCATAATAAAGTCATTTCTCTGGGAACACAAACTAGTTCCACCTCAAAACCTGATTTTTACATCTTTATTAGATATCCTCAGAAAATATCCAACACCAATGTGCTTCCTCAATTTAAAAAAATTTCAAGATGCTACTCTTGTGCACTAGTTATCGATCTGATATATTGTTTTACATTCTGTATGACATTTGCACTGTTTGATAATTCCTCAGCTTTTGGAAGAATATTACATTTAAAATAATATAAGATGGAGTTTTTTACAAGCTGCAAGCACTATCAGCTTGTTTTGTCACTGTTCCTCTGAATCAAATCTGCATATATGAAGACTTTTTTTGAAAAAATTGTGACTTCTATCAGCATTTCTTACTTGTTTTGTTAAAAACTTTTTTATTTCCAAATACTAATCTGCCTAAAATGCAAGCAAAATTTGAACTCATAATGATCCAGTAGTCATGCTACATGGTAGTACGTTTCCTAACTGGTCCATGCCAGTTCATGACATGACACAACCATCCTTCGATAACTTTGAACTTTGCATCTGATGTTTGCAGTTTTTCATTTTCCCAGGTATTTATTAGTGATTTTTCTTCTTTTCTTCTGTTTTTCTAACAAAAATAATTATAGTATGTAATATTTATGACCTGTAACATGTTTACTAATTGATACATCTTAGTGAATTACTTTTACATTTAATACATTTTTTTTCAACAGTAGAAAAACGTTTTGTAAAATGTTTAACATAATTTTGCCTAACTTACCTAAGACACAACTATGCTATTCCTAAATGGAAACTTGAGTAATAACTCTTTAAATATAAACAATTCAAAAATTAAAAATATTGAAAGTGACTTCTGTTACATTTTATTAGTAATAATCAAATGTATAATATTTCAAACTTCAAACATATAATCGTCTGCTTAAGCATTTCATATGGTACTATATTTAATTAATTTGAAATATTTTTAATTATACAAATTAATATAAATATTTACTGGCATAATGGAAAATACCTGTATAACACATGTACATACCTTAACATTTTATATGTATTTAAAGAAAATAAGCAAAGATAGTACCTGTGTAAATATAATGTTGAATAAATAAAACTTAATATTGTTATTTACTCATGTAGTTGGATAACCACTATAACAAAGATAACACCAGATGCAAGATTATTCAGTGATCAATAGATGTATTAAACCAGATATCAGTATATACTACTAGGTACACACACATACAAAATAAAGGCAATTGTGGTATCAGTGAGATGAATATATCATGAATTTTAGCTTAAAATAAAATTAGCTTAAAAGAATAATTTTGTAATATTTTATTTACAACAAATTATTAAACATATAAAATACATTAATAATCATTATAAATAAAGTATAATACTGACATATAATTATTTATTAATGTGTTCTTTACGATGACGTTCAATTAATTTTCACAGATTCACAAACTTTCAATTTTATAAATATACTATAAAATCACATTAGTATATTACATCCATTAAATGAACACTACATCTATTTCATGCCATTTATTAATAATAAATATTATAAACAAAAAGAGAATGTGTTAGAATACAATTAAATTTTAATAAAATAGTTGTAATGAAAGAAATTGAATCTATAAAATATTAAAATTAAATTCACTGCATTAAATTAGTAATACCAATTTTTTAATGAAATGAGAGTCTACAAATTAACTGATAAATTCTCTCATGGTTTCAACTGTAAAAGCAGCAAGTATTAATTACTATCAATCTATCTACCATTTATCAAGGCAATGAGTGCTGAGTTAATTTCTTCAACTTTTCATCTTTCATTGCCATTTTATTTTCTAACCAAAATGAGAAAATATTATATTTTTATTATATGTTCCATTTACTGTTTTTATTGATTCAGAATTAACTGACAAAGAAATGAAATCTAGTGATGCTGTTAATGATTTAAACCAGTCATCGTGAGTTCATTGACTAATTCCAATAAGAATTTTTTGTAGTTATAACTAACTTCATTGCGGGAAATTTTACTTTATTCACAATTTTGTTTAAAATTATCATGATATTCAAACCAACCACCAGAATACTTTTTTTTAATAATTACAAAATAAATAAAACTTATTAAGCATATCTTGAAACATAATTTTTTTTTATATATCTTATAAGTATGGAATATTAAATTGCTTTACCAAGAAAATAGACAAAAACAGAATACCTTAAAATCTAATTCTTCATAATTCTCATACTGTTTTCTTCACTTTAATTACAATTTACAATACTAATAGAGAAAACAATAAATTCCATGTGTTACAAATTTTTTCTGTTAATTGTATAACTCTTAAAAGATTTTTCTTTCATGAAGGATCATATAATACAACTACTTTATTTTTTTTAAATTAGTTATTTTAACAATAACATGGCATTTTTTTTTTCATCAAGAAAGTGATTCAGGTGTTCTATATTAACTTCTAGAAACATTTGGTCAAAATACAGTTATTCTATAAACAGTTATGATTCAGCTTTTAATTAATAAATTTTGTTTTCCTGATGTTAATTTATTTTATCTTTATGTATAGAATTGCATTTAAAAATATACTTGTGTTAAACTTAATGTGCTATTAAGTTTTATATAAAAAAAAAGCATAAACAAAATGAATTTAATTTACATATGCTTTCATAAACCTGGTAAAATGATTATGACAACACATAATGAGTAGAAGAATGAAGAAAAGTACCTATGAAGAAGTCATTTGTTACTCATAATAATAAAACTGTTAAGATGTTTAAAATATGTCCTCAAAGAATAAAAATACCTTATTGTTAAAAACTTTTTTAACAACTAGAACAATCAAGCCTTCCAAATTGTACAAACAAAAGATACAAAATAAATTGTCTATGAACTAAGATTTTAAATTTAACAAATTGAAAACTGAATAAAAATTCTACACCTTTTTTTAGTACTTAAAAGTGTAGGATTCAAATATGGTATTTATTAGTATTTCAAGTACAAATAATTATCATTCGGTATGACAAAATATTAACAATTATATATTTATAATTTGAGTGACTTACTGCTTTAGTGGATTTGAACTTTTTTTAAAATTCAACTTCATTGTTATATGGCTGTTCATTATATAGTAGTTGCATGCTGGCTTCAACTAGTTTTACTTTAATTTCTTATCAAGGGTTTAAAATATTTCACTTACCTCTTCAACTAATATTATCCGATTTATAAATCTATGTCCAAAGATGTATTCGACAAAATTACAAATATAGTTTACTATCAGTTAGCAGTTTTTAAGAAATAATGGGAAAAAAAAATACAATTTTATTTGTAACAATATAAATAAAAAAAAAAAAAAAACTGGAGGTCATGATTTTCACTGTATGTTTGTATACATAAATATACATATACTTCATACACATTTGTATACATACTTTATATATATATATGTCATTTTTAAATTTTTATTAAACAATAAAGTAAATAAAATTCTGTATATTTTAATTATAAAAATGTAATTTTTATAATTATAAAAATATTATATTGGATGTAAAAAAGATAAAACAAAGATGATTTAGCTTGTATGTTATAACATACAAGCGTAAAGCAAGTGATAAAGTGATTCAGGCGTTCTATATTAACTTCTAGAAACATTTGGTCAAAATACAGTTATTCTATAAACAGTTATGATTCAGCTTTTAATTAATAAATTTCATTTTCCTGATGTTAATTTATTTTATCTTTATGTATAGAATTGCATTTAAAAATATACTTGTGTTAAACTTAATCTGCTATTAAGTTTTATATAAAAAAAAAGCATAAACAAAATGAATTTAATTTACATATGCTTTTAAAAACCTGGTAAAATGATGGTTTTACCAAGTTAAGTTTTACGTAAGTTTTATGAAAGTAAAATTTCATAATTTTTTATGAAAAATCCACAAATAATGAGGGACATACTTTTCAGATTAAAAAGAGTTAATTTTGCAGAGCAATCTTTCTTTTAGTAATTGATACATTATGTAATTTTTTTTTACATTACTTTTTTAATGAGAGAAATATATATATATTTATAATATATTACTATATATTAAAAACTAAAATTTTATATAGGATTATTTAATAAAATATTAATATCACATAATACAATTTTACAATTTAAGTAGAATTTACATCAAAATACACATATTTAAATATATTATTCCTTATACAAAACACTTATATATGTATAAATGATCGTAAAATGTACATACTTACACAATAGTAGAGAGACAGCTATACAATTATTTATTATTATTTACAACTGAAATATCAAAAATCAATACTATATTTACAAATTATAGATTAACTTACAGATTCAAAAAAAAAAAAAAAAGAAAGTAAACTATCAATTAATTATTAAAATATTTCTAAATCATGATAATATTTTATACAATAAAATTGAGTATCATAATCAGGATAAATACATAATCATTTTTAAATATGTATTTTTTTTTTTTTTTACTTCCACGAGGAAGTGGTAAAACAATTATTTTCTTAAATTCTGTTCTTATCTAATGAATTTTTTTTAGTAAGCTGTTTTTAAAACTGAAAAAATATAAATGAAAATAAATAAAAAAATGTTATAACCAAACCATTAAAATATAATGTTTAAAATTATTTTTTAATGATTAATAATAAATGCTTACTTCTTATTATGTAATTATTATAATATGATGAATTATATGAGGGTTGTTCAAAGTAAATTGTTTGACCATACAAATCTACAATTAATTGCCGTATGTATGTGTAACCTAACCCCTTCCTATTGTCAAGTCATAGATGCCATTACATTAAAAATTGTTTGTAATGATGGTGGCTGATCATGTATTTCCTCAATAAGACTGTACGCTGATTGGAAAATCAGGTGGTAATATGTATCTTTAATGCCAGTAATAAACAATGTAGAAAAATTCATCATTACATTTGTCAAGTCTAAGGTAAAAATAAAAGAGTATATTATAGAAATAGGGTTAGGAGATGGATTCAGATGTTTAGTAAAATACAAGAAAAAGATGCACAATCAAGTTTGAGACTGGATTATCATATTTTTTGAATAACTTAGTATATCACGTCAACAAAAAAGTGTGTGCGATTTGATTTTAGACAATTTTTACATTCTCCAATGAGTTTTATTTAAATTTCACAATCTGTACTGCATGAAATTATCTTTTTATTTAAATTAGAAAAAGTATGTATTTACGTCCAACTTGCTCACAAAGTAGCAAAATTCTGAACAGTGTATTAAAAATATAAATGTGTAATGCTGGAAAAAACTATGAAATGGTGTAGGATGTTCTTTTCCAGAATTTTTTTGCTCTACAATAATGCTTGGCTGCACTGTGCAGCAGTTATGTAAAATTTCATCAGATCTTTGTAAGGGAGCACAACTGGATCATCTGCAAAAGTCCTGACTTGGTATGCAGTAACTTCTACCTCTTCTAACAATTTCAGTTGTTCCATTACAATTATACTGACTGTGATTAACTAAAAAAAAAGGACATGATGCAAGTGCCTGCATGACAATGTATATATATATAAACGCAACTGTTCATTGATAATGCCACTATAATGGTTTAGACTCTACTGAAAAGTAAAAGGATATTGTTAAAATGTCCTTTGCCAAATACTTTAGTAGCCCAACAGAACTTATTTTTTAGCAATCACCATAACATAAAACAAAAAAAAAATTCTGTCAAATTGGTACAACTAATTTATCAAAGAGAGGAAAATGTGGGTTTCATGTTATGTTTTTGTAAGATTTGTTTATTACAACAGGATTACAGAATAATGTTAATTCTACGGACAAATTGATCCAATATTTAAGTGTTTAATTAGGACACAGATACTGAGTAAATAAGATTTTCTTTAATCCCTTATTTATTGATATAGATTATAAAAATAAATAAAACTGCAATGTTGCAAAAATATATATATATACCATGGAATCTTCCTAAGTAGAAACTAATTATTTCTGATATGTATTTAAAAGAGAAAAAATTATTAAAAAATACTTAACCATGTTCATAAGTCAATGTTATATAAATTTATAGGACCTGATGTAATCATTCTTTGTACTGATTTTACATATTTCTTTCAAATTTGGTCAGACAGATTTCTCTGGTATTCTATTATAAATTGATTAAAAAAAAAATAATATAAAAAATTAAAAAAAGGCAGTAGGAAAATACTTATGTTTTGGAGCCATTTTCTAATCTTTTAAACAGTTTTCATTTGAAGCCAACTTATCAAGGTTTCAACAAAATAACATCACCTGTAACTGAGGACAACATTATGTTGGATTTGAGTTTTCTAGAAATTGTTGGTTCTGGTAGCCAAATAGAATTATAACAACTGAATTCTACATCAGATCTATAATACAATTATAAAATGAAAGCTACAATTATTAGTTTCGTTTGGTTTGATTCCTGAAAAAAGTTAACTTTTTATTTATTTTATTACAAATAAATTTAATTGTAAACAAAGTTGTATTTCTTGTAACTAATACATTATATACATACATTCACGTAATAAATAATAAGAAATCATTCAATTCAGAAATTTTAGTTTTTCTGTATATTAGTCGTGAAAAGTACATTGTATCACAGGCTTGGCTTAACAGCAGTTATGGAGCATTACATACACTATAAAATTATTTATAGTACAGAATTATTTACAATATAGTTTTCCTAATTTTTTTACAATTAGGACTTCACAAAAAAAAGCCCAGATCTAGAGAATTTTATTTAATGTGTCATTCAAACCATTTCACTAATTTGGACATAATATTATTAACAAGTGTTAGGTACTTTGACAGTGATTAAAATTCTCCAATTTGCTTATGAAAAAAATGTGTTAAAATTAAAAATTTGACAACTTGTTTCTCCCTCAATTTCATTGATTAACTAATTGAAATTTATTCTAAAATAATACTATATTACTACCATGTGGTAAAACAATATATTACACAATGAACTAGAATTCAAAATACTCTCTTTACCTTTTTAATTTATTTCATAAAAATATAGAGACAATGCATATTACGCTAGTGTGGATAACAATGAATATTCTTTGCAACGTTTTCAAATTTTTAAAGTTAGCCTTTCCATTTTATGCTAACATAATTATTACTGTACTTTTGTTTCAACGAGTTTTGATTATCTATTAAAGAAATTGATTGATATATTATTAATAATGGTTTTATAAAGAAATTATAAATGTGATTTTGAAAATTAAGCAGAAAATGTAATAAAAATTGAAAGGTGAATACATAGCAATATAACAGACTATAATTAGATACGTAATTGTATATTATATATTAACCACAACTGTCAATTATACTTATTCTAAATATAAGCGTACATAAACCTTGATCTTATTTTATAAAATTACTTGTATAATTTTTTCTAGAAAATTTTTCTAAGAATATAATTCAAATTATAGAGATCTGACTATATTTTTCAGTTGGTTTCTGTTTATTTGTAAATTGTTACAAAGAATTTCTAGATTAAAAACATCTTAATCTAAATCAATTTATATCATAAAATTGCATTAAAGATAGAAATTATTCCCCAAAAAGCAACCCAAATAAAAGAAGTACAAGTAAACAGTAGTAAAGTCAATTTAAATAACTCTGAGAAATAATAACAAACAATCTAAACAAAAAATCCTCAATCCAAACAAACAAACTAAAGCTGAAGCACAAACATTAACCTAGTACACCTTAAGTAAGAAATGTCTATCCATAAATGCAAAATTAAGATACAACTCTGTTATAGAACTGGAACCCACATTTGCAGCAGAAACACTCTTCTATCTGACCAATCAAAGGCTGACAGACTCTAGAAAATCGTGCATAAAAAAGTACCAGAATGATAGACAGTGGTGGATCGTGCCCAACAAAGTTATGATACCATGCATAAGAGGAACTAGGATTCTTCAGATGCATGATGAGGATGCAGGATTTGAGACATTTGAAACAGCTGGTAAAATATAATCATGATGCAAACAACACCCAGACAGGATGAAGATAGTTCAGAGAAATAAGAGAGAATCTGAAGAAAATTGGCCTTATAACACCAGAACACACCATAGATAAGATAAAATTAAATGAAAAAATCAAGGACAAGAAAGAAACTTACATCACCAGAAAGTGCATAGAAATCGGAACATATGAAAAAGTACTGGGAGGACCACAGTCCCGAATGCGTTCCTTCAAAGATATTTGGGTAATGGACTGACTAAAGTGACTCTATGCAGTCATAAAAGATGAAAAAAAAAAAAAAATTGTATTAACTTTATTAATTACAAATGGAACCAGTATTACTCTCATTTTTTTTCTATTGATTTCATAAATTACAAAACATTTTCATAATCAGTAAAATCCAACCACATTTTCATAAGCACTAATTTATATCAATCAATAGAATCCACATTTCTGTACTTGGATATACAATAGATAAAAGTTTGCTGAATATTTCAAAAAGAGGTAAGGATACTTTGTTCATCAAAGTTGTCCTCATAATAAATATAAATGTTATAATCAGTGATTTAAGAAGTGTAGAGAACAATTTTAAAATGTATTACGTCATTTTAGATTTTAATAAAATGATCCCTTTTCAGCTGTGTAAAGAAATATCATAATTTTTTTTAAATATAATGTTTAGCCTACAATTTATTAAATATTTAACAACTAACCTAACTATTTATTAAACCTCAAGATGGAGCCAAAGGAAGTTTTTTATTACTTTTTGTCCTATGTGGTTTAGGTGGTTGTGCAGGACTTGCATGACTCTTTGCCCGTAGAATAAAGTTTAAGTTGAAAGCAGTATTAACAGCATAATAAACGTTAGCATTTTGAGGAAGAATCATTTCTGGAAAAAAAAAATTCTATGTTAATTCAAAACAGTAAAGTCAAAACTTTTAATTATTCTAAACTAAATAAAGAAGTTATTAAATTTTATTTTTATGACGGAAGGAACTACTTTGAAGAAATCTCAAAGTTGGATTTCACAAAAAAAGTTTGACAGATCTTGAAAAAAATTAACACATTTATTGCAGTATGGAATACTTTTTTTTAAACCTGTAGGTAGATTTCACAAAATTAAAAAAGCCCTTCATTCAGTTTAAAGGACATTGCACTACTGCTTACTTTTTGAAAAATACTATCAGAACTTTACATTAATATAGTAGTGAGTTCTTAACTATCCATTAAACAATCCGATAAAAAAAAAATTATCAAGTTATTCTGAAAATGTACTTCATGAGATACATCTCACAGATGGATTCTTGACAGTGTACCAAAGCAAGTTTTATTTCTCCCAAAATAATTTTTCATTTTAAATTAAAAATTTTAAGGAAGAAGATGATTTTATAATTACAATTTTGGTATTTAAAGAGTATGTCTTTTATGATTCATTGACTACATGTTATGTATTATCTTTTATTAGATGTATTTTTGATTTTATTCTGTATTTTATTTGAATTGAGTTATTCAATGAAGTTTTCAACTGATAATAATGAATATCATTAGGCAATGCAACAGGTCTAAGAAAGATACATTTCCAAGTGACGGTGCAAAGTGTGTAAATGAATTCTATATTAATATCTATTGTGGTGGACCTTCTGTCACTTTTAAATGCATGATTGTTATTTATTTTGGACATGTTGTGATCAAGAAAATTGAGTGTATTTTTTGTTCATATTCTTCAATGAATTATAAATTGAGGAGCAATTTGTAATTTAAATATTAATTTTAATTAAAATACAAAACAATGGAACATTTTCTTACAAAGGACATTCCACAGCTAACCAGCAGGATCTTCTCTAGTGCCTTTAACAGAAGTACTTTTAACAAAGACATCTGTCTTGAAAAATGTATAAAACACCTTTAAGAAGTATATAAATAACTCAGAATTATACAAATAAGAAAATCAATTAATATTTGCAATTTATTTTCAGTCTGCTAAATATTATTTTAGTCAAATTTTGTATTATTGTAAATTTCAATTGATCACTTATCTTGAGACTTAGATTATTTTGTGTGCTGTATTTAGTGTACTCTCTTTATGTTTTCTACATTTTCTATGGCTGTTTTTTTGACATATAGTCTCTCTTTATATGTTTAGCCTCTGGAATTACCAGAAAGTATTACTTCAGAGGATGAATGAGGATGATGTGTATGAATGTGAATGAAGTGTAGTCTTGTACAATCTCAGGTCAACCACTACTGAGAAGTGTGGTTAATTGAAACCCAACCACCAAACAATACTGGTATCCACAATCTGGTATTCAAATCCGTATAAAAATAACTACCTTTACTAGGATTTGAACCTAAGAACTCTCAACTTTGAAATCAGCTGATTTGCAATGTCACATTAACCACTAGATCAGCCCAGTGGGCTTTTGACACATATTAGTTATATATTCTGTCACTAGTCATGTTTTTGGTACTGTTTTGAATTTTATCCCCTGCCGTAGTTTAACTTGGAGTTATACACATATAGAACTTCAAAAATAGTAAATAATTCTTTAGTAATTATGTATGGGTAATTGTTTTGCTCTCAAGCATCTTTGCTAATAACTTACCACATAAAATAAATTAATTTGAATAAATAATTTTCATCATAAACTGTTAATGATGTTCATCATCAGTAGTTAAATATATAAAATAGTAACAATACAAACTGATTTTTTATAGAAATTACATTAAATTTAATAAATGACATAATAACTTAAGAAGTTGATATTATCATAGATAATGATATTAAACTTAATAAAAGAAGTTTAATTCAAGAACCTGAATGAACTTGAAAACAATCCATGGGGAAGGACCTATCAGATCAAGAGGAAATGTTTCGGTAGGTCTCTCCCCTGTCTGTCCAGGAACAGGCTGTCTGGGCTATTCAGGAGATATTCCCATGCCAGGAGGAGGGTTGGGAGCAAATAGCATGAGTTCACCAGAATAGATTTGCTGTCGGGGAGCTGATTTGGTTGGCAAGGCGAATTAAAGGTAAGAAAAGTCTGGAATCTGATGCTATCCTGGCAGCAAAAGCCAAGAGCTTTATGGAGGCACACTTGTGGATGGTGCTAGAAGTGATGAGTGGTGTGCTTCATGGGTGCAACTTTCAAAAATGTTGGAAACGAGCAAGGACTGTGCTCATTCCCAAGCCAGATGCAGAAGGTTTGGAGAGTAACAAGTTTAGGTCAATCTGCCTTTTAAATGTATTTGGCAAATTTTATGAGATTTACTGGCAGAGCGAATATATGCTGAGGTTGAAACTTCAGGAGGCTTCTCCACCAATCAATTTGGGTTTGTGAGAGGAAGATCAACTTCAGAGGCTATAAGAAGCATTCTGGACTGGGCATGAGATCGTTCTGTGGGCTCCTGGAGTGTGAGGAGGATTCCTCTAATCATCCTCCTCGATGTCAGGGGCACTTTTATAGCCTTCCTTGGTCAGTGGTGGTTGAGACACTAAAAGTGCCTGGAATTAGAGATTATCTTGTAGCTTCCATTATCAGTTATCTGCACGACACACAACTGGAATTGACATTGAAGAGGAGACTATGCAGTTCGAGACATATGGAGGGGTTCCACAAGCTCTGTTCTGGGGCCACTGTTGAGCAGCCTTTCATTTGAGTGCCTCCTGTGCAGTGAATTTCATGGTGATGTCCATTTAACAGTCTATTTGGACGATCTAGTCATGCTGATAGCAGGGAAAATAGAATAGGAGGTGGAAGTACTGGCAAACCGAGCTGTTGAGCAAATCAGTGACTGGCTCCTTGCAAGAAAAATGTTGCTTGTCCCCTGAAGAACAGCCATGTTAGTGATGACTGGAAGATGGAGACTGTGTGATATCGTTATCTCAGTAGATGGAGTCAGGATGGTCCTGTCAAGGTATGTTAAGTACCTTGGGATACGACCAGAAAAGAATGGTAAGAACAGTAACTTTAACGCCCAAATGAGTGATGAAAGTGGAGTATATGATGCTTTGCCTTATTTTTAGTCGGTAATGTGCAGGAATACACAGACTCTTAACATCATCCAGTCGAACCCGTGCAAGCCCGACACTGCCTGAGCCTCCTGAACCGTGCATAAATGCATTTTCTTATCCATTACATCACAAAAAAAAAAAAAAATTAAAATGATTCAGAAGAATTTTTTGTTTTTTATTTACAAAAAGTATTTTTAAATTCCTGTTTATTTAAATACAGATGTGGTAGAAAGTAAATTGCAAATTAAACATACCTTTATCTGGGAGTACTTGAGCAAGAGTGTAATTATCAGGATTCCCTTCCAATCCTAATTTAAGCATCGCATTACGAATAACCTGAGGAGTTCTTTCATTGTTACTTAGCATTATACTTTTATATAACACAATTCCTGTAAAATAATATGAATAACTATATATATTAAAATAATTTACACTAGAGTTAATATAGAGGAATATATGCAATATTACTAAATGTTATTTAAATAATTTTAATGAGTACCAACTGTTTAGGAATTTTGCATTTTTGCTTCTCACAATCTGATAGTTCTACATCTACAATCCTCCATGATTTCAAAAAATAAAAGTAAATGAAGAAAGGACATGAACCAGTGATCAAAGATACTTTTAAACAAATCCATTAAGTTTCATAATCATAGATGAGTTTCGATTTGACTAAATAACTATACACATTTTCAAATTAATAATCAATAATGTGAACAACATAGGGTATGCAAGTAAATCACACAATTTTTTGCCTTAAGTTCTAATAGACCTCATATATAAGATACAAAAAGAATATTCATTGAGGGAGGAAAATTTTCTATGTTACAGAAAACTACCAAGCAGGATCTCAATTGACTTAGTGACTCAGTAGATTTGAGGGTAATGAGAGAGCTGATTTGCTGAAAAAACAACAGATTGCATTCAATGAACTAGAACCAATCCAGTTATATATAAGTGGAATCCTGAAACTGGAGTTAAGTAATGAATCTTGAAGAAGTTATTAAACAATGGATGTTTACTCCACTCCTTAAGTAAACTTTACAGGTTTCTCATAAAAGGACATAAAAAGATGTTACCTTCTTAGGTTGCATAGATAAGATCATATGAAAATAATAAATTACTAAACTGGACATAAACTCAGACGTAAAGTGAGAACCATTTGAAAATTGTTGGTCTTCCTTTTCCTAAATTCTGAAAAAACCAAAAACTAAAACTCTTTGAGTATCTTATCTTTTCAGCACAGATTCTGTTTTGATAAGCCGAGTTCTGTTTCTTACTAAAGATATACTGTATTAATAGAATTATGACAAAATAAATCATACAGAATGCCTTTTAGGTTGATGGGCAAATATCTACTTGCAATCTGAATTGTTGCAGCTTGGTAAAATTGTTAGTGCATGGTGTTTTGATTGAATGATTTTATACAGTGTTGTGACAAGATGTACTTATCTGAACTAAAACGTATTCACTATCAATCATTTTTCCATGACTCATTTTAATTTCATAAAATAATTTGTTGAAAAGTTCACCAGGAGTAACAATAAAAAGCTACACATATAAACTGATTAAAAAATTTTTTGGAATATGGGATTTATTTGTGTAAAAAAAAAAAATTAAAAATACACCACTTTTAAGAGAAACATTATCAAAATTTTGAATAAAACAATTACTAAATTGTTTTATTCAATCTTGGCATCTGTTAAGGAAAATGAACTGCATAAGAGATTAAATTTTAATTTTATAATAGTCATATATTGAATGATTTGAATGAAAGTAATTAAGACAAAAGGATTAATTTTCATGATTACTTTAAAAACACAACATATTAGTCGCAGACAAAGCTCTGGTTTTATTTTGATGACAATCTATACAAAACTAAAAAAATTAACAAAATTATTAATGGCATGTAGATAACCTGTTTGTTTTTGTTGCCACCTCTTCAATTATAAAAAAAAAAAAACATGGACTATGTGCTATGTCATACCAAGAAAGAGATATAAAATAGGACAGTACTTTGTTTGTAAATATTTCAGAGTAGGATAATTTCAAGGGATCTCTCACCATTATTATTATGCTCTGACCATATAATCTGGACTTCATTTCTTGAATTTATTAAAAAAAAATTTACTGGAATAATCTTCACATCTAAGGACCACTAAGGACAAACATTATTACAGTGATAAAATTACAGATAAAATGTTGACAAAAGAAAGCAAAACATTATTTAACATCACTCAAAAGCATTTAGAAGCAAATGTTAACCATCTTAATAATTTTTCTTAATTTCCTAAAACATATATATAAGTAAAAAGACAGCTAATATAAAAATAAATGTTATAAAATGGTAAAATTTTTAATTTACCATCTAGAATAGTTAATTTTCAGTTTCATTAAAATAGCTGATGCAATATAATAATATAACTTCTTAAACAGAGCAACGTTCATTATATTTTCCAGCTTTAATTAGCAACAAGCATACAACCAAAATCAAAATTTGAAACTGAGCTTTTATTTTATTACACAGAAAACTTATTCCTGTACTAAAATAAATTCATTTCAACTTAAAACCTAAAATAAAAATTCCAGATTATCTATCTAATATAATCTTAGTTAATCTATGTTTAAAAAATTATATAATAATACCATCAGTCTCAACAGAATCTGTTTCATAGGTGACTCGAATAATATAAAAATCAGGTGTGACATGAGCTGGACTGCGTGTGACAGTGCTACTGTTACCAGCAGATATACTAGTATTATTACTACAAACAGATACATCAAGGGATGAACTGCTTGATGATGATGACATCTGTGACGGGGACGCCTGAAATAGAATCACAGAAGCAATCATTTTAGACAGTGTCCAGAATTTTAATAGCATACACATAAACAAATAAATAAACAGTAAATAAATTACAGAATTCTCAGTAATATAAATTTTAGTGAGTCATTTGAGCTTTAAAATCAGAACGATCAATTTTTTGTCAAATTTTTTTATCAATTATAACATAAGCTTGACTACTACTACAATGGATTCAATTGCATAAATTATAAAAACTTCAAAAACAAAACATTTAGCCTTTCCCCAGAGCATTTTTCTGCCTGCAGTAAGTCCATTTATGTGATACAGATTAATAGCTCTAACAAATAATAATATTATGGTTTCAAAATTGTAGCACTGAATTTGAAATAAATTTACAAATAATCAAACAGTAATTAATAATATAAATATTATTTATACATGTATAATAAATATCCAGAAAGTATAATAAATATTAGAAAGAATTAAAAATAACTTGCATTATTGTTACACAGTTATTCTTGTAGTGAATAATATTAGTCTTGAAGGTACCTTTTCATTTAATGCAGAGTTAAATTTCACTAGATATAGTATTCAGAAAACAAAGCGTAAAAAATTTTCAGTAGGCTACCAGTTAAAATTAATTTGCTTTTACAAATTTCTTATTGAATTTTGGAGTCATTTCATAAGTTAACTTTTTTTTTTTATACATATTTTCAATACTAATGTAATCACAACAAAATGTAATCAGAGAAAAGTGGGACACATAATATGTGATTTTAAAGTAACATTTTACAAGAAAAATGATGAAAAAAATAAATTTTCAATAAGTGCCTTCACTTTCAAGTTATAAGCAATCGAAGTTGCGAAAACAGAAAAATTTCTACAGTAATAGAATGTCCCATAGTAACATTTTTATTTCATCTTACCCTCAGAAAATTACAACTAATGAAAAACTTTAAACAGTCATGCTGGAATTAATGGCCCAAAAACTAATAATAAAAGAATTCACAATAATAAACACAAAATATAATAATACACAATAAATAATACTTTGCAATACTAAAAATTAAATGGCTTTGTTAAAATTTAGTTAAATCTTTTCAATTCTAAATTACTAAATACAATAAATTTTGAAAACATACCATTCTATAAGAAACGTTAAAAAGACTTCCCCTATACAGTTTGGTGGCAATACGCTAACTTAAAGTAATAAATGTTTATAACCTGTATCAAGTTTGGTGGTATACATAGAAATTTTCAATAACATGCCTTTTTAGTTATCAATATTTACAGATTTTGTTTCTTGTTACTGCGTTAAGTTTTAAGTTATTCTAAAAATAATGATCTGGAGGAGACTAATCTGAAAACTAGTCAACCATTATATGGCTACTCTATGAAACATTAAATGATTGGAAATGTTTCATTTTGAATTTGTCATGCCCTTAGTGACACGGTGCCTAATCTTGCTGAAACCGTAAGTTATCCAACTTTTGTCCAAAACATTGTCAACTGCTGTCCTTTATATTTGGTAAAATCCTACTTGCTAACTAGATACAATAAGCATTTCCTTAAACAGTATGATTATCAGCAATTCCACCCCAAATGTTTACTTTCTCAAAGTACTGTGTATGTCCATCTAACATCACCTGAGATTATCATTGTTTCAATATGAACAATGATGTTTATTCACTTTTAACATGAACATAGATGTTGATACACAGCTCCTGACAATTCACTCAGCACTGTACAACTCACATAGCTCCTGGTGGCTCAGTCGACTCCATTCACACTATACAAGCCAGCTCCGCACTAGAGTCTGGCAGTCTTTTCCCATCATTCAGACTCATATCGTGTTTGTTAATGTAAAATACAATATCAAGATTACAATAAATACAATACATGATAATTGAAATAAGGCTTTATTTATGAAAATGAACCAGCAAATAATTAAGTACATTCAGAATAATTAAACCTAACAGAGGTAATTTATCAAGGCGGCAATTATTCAACAATAGCTTCAACTGTAAATATGATTGGATTAGAACAATTTGCATCAAACTTATGCATTATATCAAAAAATTCTAAATGATGATCAAAATTTTCTGAAAGTTCTTGCTCAAGTAGTATCTTATATGGGTGAAAATGATTATTTTTAAGAATTTTGTTAACTGAAAAATAAGTATGTTTTTTTTACAAATTAGTATAGTCAGTAGTAGAATTAGTAGAACAGTTTTCAGAATTGTTATGAGGGTCCTCAACAAATGTCTGCATCTAATGAATTTGCATCATTAGTAGCAATTTTTTATCTCCCAGTGCAAGGATGATTTCTTACAGAACTTGTATCTTCAAATCATTGTACTGCTTTGGTCACAGTTGATTTACTTATTGGGTTTTCTGTTTCAAAATCTATTATTAAGTAAATCAACATACCTCTTACAAAAGCCAAGAGAGTTATTTTTTCAATTTCACTCAAAATATGCGTTATTATTTGCTTAAACTAAATGAAAAATGAAGACAATAATTATAATAAAATTTTCACTAGAGAACCAAGACCACTAACCACTATAGGTTGATTTGAACAAAACTTAAGTGATTTAAAAAATTTTGAAATTTAAAAATGTATTATAAATTAATAATAGTATATCAGTTATTACTTTACACAAAGTGCAATTTTTATTACATTACAAATTATCTTCTCATTTTGGCTTCTTACTTCATTTACAAATACAGAATTTCATTAACTCTAATTTAATTACACGATGGAGAATTAATTTGTAGTTGTTCAAACATTTGTTCTTGAGTGCATATTTTATTATTAATCAGTAACAATTTTTAATTAAAATTTTGTAAACTTGGCACTGTTGGTAAATTATAATTAAAATGTAACACTGAAATCACCTTAACAATCAATTAGTATATTTCCTCTTATGTTTTCAGCTATTTAGCCATCTTCAGGAGGATAATTCTTCACATAAAGTAATTTTAAAATACAAAGTATAAATAAAATCAATCAACAAAGTCATAACAACTGGTCATCAATAAAGTAAACATAACGTCTGTTTTGTAAGTCACTGTTGTTATCTTTAAAAACGTTATCAAAAATATATTTGTGAATCAATTCCCAAAAAGGTTTTTCAACTTGATTGAACAAATATTAGTACTCTTAATTTTAGTTTTTTACTCTCTTTTAATATGTTTTATTTGTGTGTGAATATATGTAATGTTTTTTAAGATGTTTTCGTCATTGATATTGGGCTCGAAAGTGCTTTGACTAATGTAAAATTAGGGTAAGAACGTTTCCCTTTATTTTGTGTTGCGGAAAGGCTGAATTTCATTTTAGTATTTAATTCTAAACCAAATTTATGCACAGAGGAATTATGGGCTATATGCAGTTTAATTAGAATAAATTAATCTATATGCCGGCCTCCGCAAAATGATTTGTAGTGCGTCTGTCTTTCATCAGGAGGTCACAAATTCAAATCCTAGTCAGGCATGGCATTTTAACATGTACCAAATCATCCATTTCATCCTATGAATCAATATCTAATGATGATCCCAGAGGTAAAAGAAATTATAATTTATAATTAAAATTACAAACTGACATAAAGAAGGAACTTTATTATAAAAATATGAAATTAATCACTGTTTTTGTAATCGATTTGATGCAACAGAATATTAATAAATTGTATAGAAATTAGAAGTGTGTCCTTAAATAAACCAGGTCTTACCCTGTCCTTATATTCTATAGTAGTCAGTAAAAGATAAGCAATTAAGTTATAAACTTGAAATACAAAGTGAAAATCTGATTTGTACTTACTTTTTAATTATATCTTAATTTTTTTAAATATTTTTTACTGGAAACTTTCATTACACTTTATATATTTATTTTGTAATATGTCATGTACATTACACACTTGTCATATGCTGTAATTAGGTTGCTTTATGTGATATATAATTTATTAATTATATATGTGGATTATTCATTTATGAATAAAGTATAATCCAAAATATAGAAACTGACAACATGAAACATTCAAGAAAAAATTAAATGAATTAAATTTGCCCGAAAAAAAATTAATTTGGCAGAAATGTTGAGTAAAACTATTATTATTCTATGAATTGTTCTATATTAAAATGTAAAAAACATTTCAAAAACAATATGTTTGTATAAATAATATAATATGTCACATTACACAAGTGTAGAAAGTATGCTTTTAAAACATTGAAACAGGCTAACCACATAAACCCTTCTATAACAATTCTTAACCTGTATAATTTTTTTTTTTTTTAGTTTGTTAACTTAAAAAAGGTAAGTAAAAAACTCGCACAGAAAAACAGAAATTATATTGTAATACCAAGAATGAAATGGTAACTTATCAAAACCCACATACAGAGAGCTACTTTTTCCATTTTTATTTAATTTCAAATATACTTAAACTACCAAAAATTTCTAATTTTTGGAATTTTCTTAAAGGCTTTAAGATATTTTAATTTTAAATTAAAAAAAAATACTTTGAACTAATGTTAGAGAACTATGAAAATTTCTTCAAATTATGTTAGAAAGGGTTATGTGATCTGTAGATTACTCTCATTGATAATAAACTCATAAAATTAATTTTATAATCACTTGAGTACAAGTCACAATTTCAAAAAAAAATTCATGAAATGATCAATAATTAAAATAATTAATGTTACTGTGTTTAAAAAGGATCAATTTAAACTATTTTTGTTAACTTTTTAAGAAGTTAAAAATATGGAGAACCAAAAATGCAAATTACAATGATTATAATACATCAAACTGTTATTAAAAAGAGAATGAATACTAGTATTAATAAACAAAATGAATAATTACCTTACGATCAAGAGAATTATGTGGTGATGAAGGCAGACTGTCAACACTAAGATCACAATAAAATTGACTACTTGAACTACTCGATGTACTAGCAATTGAATCATTTTTCCTATGCCCAAGACTGTAATTAAGGTAACAAAAGATTAGGTGAAATGTATTTCAAATGGTATAAGCCTGATCATGCTCATTTATACAAACAAAATATATGAATATTTTATTCAGTTATAAAAGTAAGACAATAATAAAAATAATTACTGTAAAACTTTATTTCAGTTACTTTTTTTGTTATCAAAAAAAAGATAAGGCATATGATATGGCATTTTTAAGATTATGTATCACATAGAAAATAATACATGAATAATTAACTTCAAAATACATACACTAATGAACATTACTAGACAAATATAATCATAGAGTTTATAATTTACATTACAAATCTAACAATACTGTATGTTAAAAAATAAGACCCTGCTTTCATAAAATGGTAATGTATTAACCAATTAATGCAGTGAAATTAAATACAATAGCTTTCTCTGCAGCAAAATGTAAGGCAAGTTTTTACGTGAGGAGGATTACATAAATGATGGTGATACATAATTCCATTATACTGCTACATCATAATCATGGGAATGTTGTATCCTAAAAAGCAAGGTACACTATTTACACAAACTTAGTTATATTAAAATACCCATTATTTATTTTTCAACTCTATAAAGGAGTTTATATTCTTTTACTGGATTCCTTCCTTCCATACAAGGTGATGGTTCCCCAACTGCTACATCATAATCATGGGAATGTTGTATCCTAAAAAGCAAGGTACACTATTTACACAAACTTAGTTATATTAAAATACCCATTATTTATTTTTCAACTCTATAAAGGAGTTTATATTCTTTTACTGGATTCCTTCCTTCCATACAAGGTGATGGTTCCCCAACTGTTCTAGGTTTTGACAGTAATCCTACCATAGCATGTAAAATTTGGAACAATCTATGAATAGTTGATATTTAAGTGATATCTTATTACATCATGTAATACCAGAAGGGATTGAAGGAATCAAAGACAATAATTCATCTCAACTTCTAACTAAAAGTACTAATGATGAATTTCACCCAATACAATGGTGTTTTTTTTGGTTTTTTTTTTTTAACTTTTTACTTCTTTGTTTGAAGTAAAGGAAGTATCTGACTGCGAAAAAATTGTTGTTTTCAGATTTCAATGGAAATATCCATTTAGATCATTCCTGAATCCATTTTGACTAGTTTCAGTGTGATATCTTTACGTACGTATATATCTCACGTAAGTCAAATTGATTGACCGTAGAATGTTGAAAGTTTGGATTTAGAACTGTAGTAACATCCAGTTGTGCACCTTCCCTTTTGATTGCAATCAACTAAACCAAAAGGGTCCAAAAAATCCCAAAATTCAAAAAAAAATTGGATTTTGGACTTTTTCTTAACTCAGTAATAAGCTCTCATTGAAAACTTTTCAATATATATATATGTGGTACATATTTTCATTGGTTCCACAATTATAGCCAAATAAAATTTTTATTAATGAAATATTTGGATCTTACAAGATGAAGGCACATCAGTTCAAATCCAACTTCATCTCTTTTTATTTTATTAACTATTTTTTATAATTTAAATATATTAATTTATTAATAATTATTAACCTCTGATTGTAAAAAAAAAATGTTCAATAAATAATAATAACAATAAAAAAAAAAGAATATGAAAAAATATTAAAAGTTATTAATGAAATAAAATTTTATAAACTTTTCATTTAAAAAAAAAAATGTGTATATGTAATTTAACAGGTATACAAGGAAGTCAAGTAGTGTCCACATCAGACTTTTTTCTTTTCTTTTTTTTTTGGTAAAGCATGATCTGAATTATATCTATCTTGAAAAAAACAATCAAATTATCTACAAAAACATACCCAGGTCTCTTTTTGTACTTGTTAACAGAAGATGATGTAGTTGAGATTATTGAAGCTGTAGATGGAGCACCGGTTGGTTCAATATGACAAGATAACTGATATGCTTCTCTATCATCAAGCGTTAAAATTGAATCAAACCAACGATCAAATGCATAATCCTCATGAATATTATATGCATTTGCTGCTCCTTGCAACAATTTAATCTGAAAACAGAAATATTAACAATTTTTATATAAGAGAATCAATAAAAACAAAAATACTTCTAACAGAATCAATGATATTCAATTCAATTTGCACATAATGCTAATATCAATATCAATGTTTATTATAAATACTGAAATGCAGCTTATATCCATAAATAGAAAAAATATAGAGATTTAAACTTTGTAAATAAATTGTATGGATATATTGTATGGACTTTACAAAGTAAAAGGTTTCGCTATCTAGTTACAAATTAAGAATCCACAAAATCAAAATTTTAATCTCTCTTTGAGTCTATTACTATTTCTGGTCGAAGACTACCATTGGTGAGCATTACTTCACCAATATAGACAAGGTGGTAGTGCAGAGCTCAGTATTGCCTTAGCAAGCAGAAGATAGACAATTCAAGAATAAGTCAGACCAATTATATTTTAATATCAGCTTCTTAATACTATTCCTAACTCTATTCTGTTGTCAGTTCTAACTAATAAACATCCTCCTACAGTCATCTAAGGATGGAAAAAAAGAGCAAAGGTATACACTGTGTTTAATTTGGACATGAGACACTGCAGTAAAAAAAGGTTGGCTTACAATATTTTCCTGGATAACAGTAAACAGCTAAAATCATACGTCAAATAACAAACTCTTGTATTATCAAATATAATAACTGATAATACAGTTACAGGCTGTTTAGTTGTAATTTCTATTAGACAAATGAAAACACACATCCTAAAAAATGCTAGAATTTCTTGGAGACACATCATATGAAATGGTTTAAATTTATTACTGTTATTATGTGATATTATTCTAATTGTTTAATGACAGCTTGCTGTGAAGTAGTTTACCATTGCGTACTGTTCCAAGTTCTCATTACGTGTCTTTCTGCGATCTGCAATCACCAATCAAGTCCTCTATTCTGTATTTACAAAATTACGATACATATGATTATATAAAATAAATAAATTTATCAATGATGTAACTATAATAAATTGAAAATATCAAATATTAACAAAAAAAAAAAAAAAAAAAAAAAAAAAAAAAAAAAAAAAAAAAAAAAAAAAACAAAATAAAAAAGAGTTAACCCCCCCCAAAACACAAAATTCTTTCCCACGCTTAACAAAACA
>JAAAKQ030499025.1:0-17691 GCA_010016005.3 Zanna intricata | reverse complement strand
AATATAATATATCATACGATCACAAAAAAATATGTAATACTGTAATTTAAATGCATTAATATAAATATATATATATATATATATATATATATATATATATATATATATATATTTACATTAATGCATTTAAATTACCTATTATATATATATATGTTGTTTTACCTCAAAGTAATATTATTTAATGTGTGCACAAAATTGTATCAAAGTAAACCGAGATAACGTTTTCAACACTCCTATTCCATTTGCATACGGACTGTTAGCCACAAGTATGCATACAAACATATAAAAGGAATGAGACAGACGGATATAAGGGAGTATAGAGAAAGAGGCGAGAAAGTTCCATTACGTTGAAATGTCAGAGTGTGTGCCATTTGGTTAGAATGGAAATGGGGGAGGAAATATTTCCACCTTTGAAGTAGTCTTATATAGAATAGTCGTATAGAATTCCTCTTTTAACATTAAACAATAAAATGAAACAAAGCATAAATGGATTACATTAATTTTAAAAGTAATAATAGTGATAGTGATAAGTCTGTAAAGAAATAAAAAAAATCAATACATTAAATATACATATATTGCACTTAAACACAACCTCATTTAATTAAAAAAATAATAATAAATGATTACTATTTAAAGGATATAATATAATATTATTTTATATCAAAGGTTTACAGTATAAAAATATCAACGTTAATGTCACTGCTTTTAATGGTCGCTGATGTTACGTCATTTATTTAGTGTTATTTATAATTCTTTATAAACATTCTATATATTTAACTGGTTAATTAGGGATTAAAATACGTATATTCCTATCATATTTATTTAAAATCCGATTTCACTGGATTATTTTTAATCGATCAATTCCAATCCACCGTGAAAAAATCTGTAACCTTACTACAAAGAAATCTCTCTCTTCTTTAGAGTCGGCAGCAAACCGAATCTGGTTAGAGCAAAATCTGTTTCCTATTAAATAATAATGTACCGATTAAAAACTTAAATATTTATGCTACGTGTACTTAAGTTACATATTTTATAAAATATGCACACATTTCTAATATAATTATTTACGCTAATTATATTTATACAGATCTTGTTAAAACATTCATCAACCCTTATATTGCCATACCATTAAGAATACTTGAAAAATAATAAATTTTCCTAAGTAGATATCGACGTCAAATACTTTCAACAATAATTATGTCACAAAATTAGAGTATCTTTGGGCTTTGTCGATAATTCAGTCACCCTCAAAAGTTATCCATTTTTTTTTTTTAATGGAATCTAAAATCCAAACTTATAAGCTGATCGACGAATAGCAATAAATCGGTAAACTTCTGTCATTTATTTATCTTCTTTTTTTTTTTAAGAAATTAGATAAGTAATAAATAAAAAGCTTTTACAAGTATTTACGTTCTCGAGAATTAATTATATTAAAAAATATTTTCCATCTAATAAATGACAGCAAATGAAAACGAAATCTAAATTTTTTAAATGTAACAATTTTAGTATTAAAAATAGGAAAATCAATCGTAATTTCTTGTTAATTATGATCTTTACTGATGATCTAATTTTATGAAGGATGCATTAGAAGATGAAAATCCATTTCAAGACGCAAGGAAACTGATCTAATATAAGAAAAAGTAAACCTTACAACATTAAAAACAAAATGGTTTTTCAAAAATAAAAGTAAAATCTAAACAATAAAAATTTCAGAAGAAGAATTAATCAAAAGAATCCAAAAATTAATATATCTAGGTGAAATAATTATCTCGAATCTTTTAGAAAGTAGAGAAAGAATAAAAGCCAGGACATTAAAAACAGAAGAGGTTTTTATCACTTTACAAGAATAGGTTCTACAATTACAATAAATAATCCTTATTCAAAAACGCAAGATTAAGACATCATAAACCGCAGTTTCACCGAAAGTATTATATAGTGCAGAAGGATTACAGAATTTCTGACAAAAAAAAATGCAATAAAAGTTAAAAAAAAGATTTTTCGAAAAATCCACGGTCCAAAACTTGAAGATAATATTTATAAATTAAGAAAATCATAAGAAATTTACTAAAAATTTTGAAAAACGTACCCCATGCAATGAGAAGAAAAGACTCAAAATCGTAAGATCACTTATACAGAATGGACGAAACTAAATTAACAAAACAAACATTTAATTTTTACGTAAAAAAGGAAAATCAAAATAAACAGCTGGTTCAATGAATTTGAAAAGGAACTAAAATTATTAGATTTGAAAAATTTAATAATTTTAATAATTAGAATTCTAATAAGAATTAATTACAATCTAATAATTAGAAAAAGTCTAATAATCTTTTTCAAAAAACCTTATGGATGACCAATTTTCCTGAGAATAGAAAAGGACAGATTGGAGAATCGAAGAATGAAAGAATTTTAGAAAAGAAAGAAATCAAGATGGGTTCAAGTAGGTTCGATCACCAAAAAAAAAAAACCGGCATAATCTAGAAAAGCGCATTAAGAAATAGAAGTAGCACTAATTATAAAGAAAACGCTCTTATGAAGAAAACGCGAACAAATTTTTCAGATGTTATCAAACATGAATTTACTGTTACCCATTTCTTGATAATAATCTGATTGACTTGGAAGTTTAATAGAACCATTAACAGGTATTGATGCTTTTTACTGATACTTCAATTAGATATTTTTACACTGTTTTTGTTTAATTTTATAAAATATTAATCTGTTTTTAAATTGATAAGTTTAATTTTGACGTTCATCCTTAAATTTTTTTTCTCCAGTTGACAGTTTTTGCAACAAAAAAATCTGTAAGAGAACGCTAAATATTATATATGACTGTAATGTCAATGCGTAAATATAGCGACATTTGCAACAACGGATTTTAACGGATTTTGCAAAAACTCCTAAGTTTTAAGCGGGCTTGTCTTTTAACGTTTTGTAAAAAATAATATTCTTGTTGACTGGGTCGGTTGCTTGTTTTTTTTTTTTTTTCAAAATGGGAAAAACAGTTGAAATTTCTTGTTAATTATAATCGTTACTGATGATCTAATTTTTATGAAGGATACATTATAAGATGGAAATCCATTTCAAGACGCAATAAAACTGATTTAATGTAAGAAAAAGTAAACCTTACATCATTAATTTTTTATCATTACACCAAATAACAAAGTTTTACTTAAATTTGATAATTTAAAAAAAAATCAGTTCATTACACAAAACTAAAATCAGAATGCTATTAATATTTACGTGTAACAAAATATATAATAATCCATACATAAATATTAATATATTTATATCATAAAATAATTTACGCTAAATTTATATATTTTCACATGAAAGCCAAATTTCATTAATGCAACATATACAGTATTTGAGTAAAGGGTAAATTAATACTCTGCAAATCCATTCTTTAATTACATTTATATTTTATTCAAGAAAGTTATTTTTAGTCTAAACAACAGGTTTTAACAGTAAAATCACATTAAATAGTAAATAAAATAGATCTGAAAAAACAACATTTTTTTTCCGTAATATTTTTAATAATGGATTCATATAAAAAGCACCTTTAAAAACAAGTCGTTTATGCAGCAAGCTACTAAATTAAAAATTAAAGAGAAAAATTTTAATTAAAAATAAAATAATAAAAACAAAAACAAAAGTTAAATATTACCTGCATAAAAACTGCTACGCACTCTAGTTGTAAGGAACATCAAAAATCAAATATAAAGCAAATAAAATTAAAATATTTAAAAATTTATATTTAGAAAAATTAAAAGTCCTAAAGTGCTACTAATGCACAATTTAAAATGTTATTTAATGCACTTCTAAAGTGCTAAAAGTAGTTCTGAAGTACGTCGAAGCGCATACACTACAAAAATGTTAGTGGCAATCTAGGAACGGCAGTAAAACAGTACTCAAATCCTAGTGGAAATACCAAATATTGTGAAAATTATAAGACTTTTTTAGCTTTTTAAGCAGGTTTAGTTTAAAAACAAAAAGGAAAAAAATATATAGAACATAATTAATGTATTAGTGTACAACGTAACAAAATAAAAATGCTCAAATATCAGGTAAATAACCAAATATTTGTTATCCAAAGCTAACATAATCGTGAGTAATTATTATTAATTAACGTACATTTGTTATAAAATGAACAATAAAAACGCTGTACATAACTTTAATGCGTTCCGTATCAAAAGATAATTTCAAGAATATTAACTACATTTCATATCAACCAAGAATTAACCACACTTCTCAGGAGTAATCGACCTGAGATTGTACAATACTACATTTCATTCACAATCATACATATCATCCTCATTCAACCTCTGAAGTAATACTTTACGGTAGTTCCGGAGGCTAAACAGAAAAAAGAGAGAGAAATATATTAGAGGTAGTTACTTTTATAAGGATTCGAATACCAGATCGTGGATACCGATGTTCTTTGGTGGTTGATTTTAAATTAACCACAAGTTTCCAGGAGTAGTCGATCTGAGTTTGTTCAAGACGACAAATTTACCGGTACAGTTACATTACTCTGACAAATCGCTAATGATTCTAACTGAACTGTAAATAAAAGTAAATTTTTAAAAAAAGAAAAAATATTAGAAAAATTAAAAATAATTTCATCTTTTACGTTTTATTTTTATGTTAAACATTTTTTTTTTTGTTTTTCGGCTAATTAATTTTTTCTTTTACTACTTGTCTTATTTTTTTAACAGCTTACAGAACTTTTAAAAATCCAAGCTCCTTTTAAAATATCATGCAATTTGTTAATTGTCTTTACCATTTAAAAAACATTAGTTTGTGGTAAATCTTAAGTCTATGAAAAAAAAAAACGGATTGTAAAAATCATTCTTTAATTTTATATAACAATAAATTCTACAATTATAAATAACCGAATATCTATCTGATGTGGTTCGGCATAAAATAAAATAGAAGAATTAGGTTAAATATTTACGCTTAAGCGTAAGTACGATGAGTAATAAAATTCTGTTTACGCAGTATCAATCGTAGTCTTCCATTGAACATTACCTGCCTTAATTTAATTAAACATAGATTATTTAGAAGTGAAATTAATTTATTATAATTAAATATTTGCTATCATTTCTGAGTTTTCCTCATATATTTCTTTGAATACGAATTTTAGAAGTGAAATATTATTTTGTATATTTATAAAAAAAATACCGTTATTATTTCTTATTCTTAATGTAGAGAAATAAAATGTTTAATTTCTCAGCAAAGATATAATGCGACTAGTAAATATGTATATTTTATAAACGACATAAAAATCATATTTATTATCAATTAATAGAAACAAATAAATAGTTGGCAATTGACAAACGAAATATACTTGGATTTCTAATTAGAAATAATATATCAGTCGGAATTTATGCCTACTGTTATAAGATGAAGTGCTCTTGATAAAATAAAATCCATGAAACAAAAATAATAAATAAAAACTTACATAATAATAAGCAATAATAGTAAAGCGTTAAATAATCTTAAGAAGGTATTATCAGTAGAATAGAGCAAGAGACAACAGCGTATGGTAGTTCAGTTCTATACAGTACACGGAATGTCGTCCAGTTTTCGCAAGTGAGGGACGCCCACAATTGAGTCATCCAACATTCTTTCCCGGCCTCAGCTGTTGTCATAACAGGAAATAAATTCAACTTTCTCGGGCATCTAGAACTCAGCGATTAAACATTACCGAACAATCATAATGAAAATAGATAGGTATAATCATTCATCTATATATATATATAAAGATTTTTAATAAACATTTTAAAATATTTTTATTTACCGGCATATATAAAATAAGCCTTAACGTAAAATGTTTCAGATAAACAAGATATTAAATAGTTTCTAAAACAATAAAAAAAACAGCATTCTATACCAATAAGGTTTTATAAATTATTACAAACTTTTAAAAAAAGTTGTGTGGTTTTCAAAGTTTTAATAAGATTCTTTGAATCAAATTTAAAACATGTTTTAAAAAAATGAAGTTGTAGTTAAATTATTATCCATTAGTTCGAGTGATAAATAAAAATATTTAATTCATAAAAAATTAATATAAAACGTAAGGATCCCGATTCCACAGAACACAAGAATTGGTAGCTGTACAAATAGATCATGATAAAACAAAACAAAATAATTTTACATTTAATTACGAAAAACAGGAAAGTTATTTTAAAATTTCAAATATAATTTAAAAGAAAAAATATATATAACATTAAAAATACTTAAAACTATTTTTTAAAAACGTTAGAGTTAAATCTTATCTTCACGATTCTAGGATCTAATCGCAAAATTTAAATTCCACCAAATAAAATTTCGTCCGCAACTTCCAGATAACAATATTACTTAAACTTTCATCTAGATAATAAAATTGAGCTGTTATTTTTTATTATTCTTTCGAAAATAATTACGTACGAAAAAATTTTTTCATTATAATTTTTTTTTTAATACCTGTGAATATTTGTCTTTCTTTGAAGTGGGTGGGTGGGTGGTCTGATTTTCTTATAAAATAAAATTACTTTAACTTACAATGTAATAAATAATAACGCAATTCATTATTTACATCTACTTATTTATTAAATTAAAACTTAAAAAAAAAAGAGAATAACGGTAATAATCCGTGCTGAACAAACAGTTCAACAAATACATCAGTGTTCAGTATGTGTAAACACCTTTAACTTGACATCACATTTTTTCTAGAGCAAGGGCAGCCCTCTGACCGATGCACTTCTATACCTACAAAGGCGCAACTAACAACTAGTTTTTTTTTTGTAAAATATTATTCATACGTCTTTTGATTATTTTTTAAAATTAAGTCTTCTTAAGATGAATAGAATAAACGTGTTCAGAACTTATTACATTTCATTATTTGGAAATTTTTTAACCCTAATACTCATGACTTACCGTAAGACGACATCCCGAGGCAAGCCATAGTTAAACTTATTGCTATCCCTTAGTGAAACACTTCATCATACGACCACGAAAAGCACTTCAGTAAATAAAGGACCCCACTACACACGTACTAACCGATATTTCACATCATTCTCCTTCCACGAACCATCGGCGACTGGCGCCTGGTTACAAGCAAACGGGCCGGCTCCATCTAGGCACACGTATAGCCGGCTCTCGTTTCTAGGCAACGTTAGGTTGCTAAGCAACATACACGAGGTTGAAAGATAACTCAAGAAGCACTTTTGCTCTCTATCGGAAACTAAAATTAATACAAAGTAAGGATTCGGTACTAGACGCGATCTAGCGACAGTGATAATAACCAAATGTATCAGAATGGAATCGGGGCTAATTTTACATTCAGTGTTTCGCTTATCTTCTTATTTATCTGTCGTTAAAATTGTAACAGTCTATTATGATTATTTTGAACAGGCATAAAAGAGCCATTTGTAGGCATTTAAATATATTTTCAAGGTTAGTATTGATTCGATGCACTTACACAATAATTGCAAGTGTTGTGTATAAGATGAGGTTAAGTACCTTGACAGTTTTACGTTTTTCATAACCTAAAAATTTAAATCCTATCAATTAAGTTTGATGATTATTAAATAATTTATCATCTTTGAAAATATTCACATTGAATGTTAATGTACGTGGATGTTATGTACTTTTATATATACCTAGCTTATGTAAACTGCCTAAACTTAAATAACTTATTAATAAAAGCTCTACTGATTCGATGACTGCCTTTAATAGTTATGATTTAAATATTTTTCTCATGTCTACTTATTATTGTAACTACTGTATAATGAACTATTTTAATTGTAACTAATCAATATCATGATGATAGAAGTATAATAAAAATTATGTTTTTTAAGTATGTGTTACTATGATTTTATTCTTGTAGTTACAATTAGATAAGCGAATTTAAATTGCGTTTATTAACTTCGGTACTAAAATCTAAAAACCTACATTTCAGTTTATTCACTTTTCCCTTAGATTTTAGATATTTCATCATTAATATTTTATACTTGTTTTGTATGTTATAAGTCTTCATTTTATGTATATCGTATTTTTATAATTATTACATTAACATCAACTTTTTAATTTAACATATAATCCTAATTTAAGAAATTTTAAGTTATCAATTGTATTTAGTTATCTATTACTTAATTCAGTTGACAGACTGGCTGTTTAGTAAACTGTACTTTGATGTAATGTTTCTGATAATATTTATTAACTTCATATGTATAATGAATGGACAAGTTCTCAATTATTTCTTTGCAATGTATTTTATTAATATGCATTGCTGTACTTTATTAATAGCCAATGTAATTGTTTAAATACAATATTTTCAGAAATGTGTATTATGTTGAATGTAATTCATAAATGACATGGCAATATATAACACATTTTCAAATTAAGGGTTTAATTAAATTACTGGTATCATTGAGAGTGTTTAACACTATTGTTGCTTATAGTTGTAAAGGTTCTTTTAAAAGAAAATATTTGATTAATTTGAAAATAAGTAGTGCTTTCTAACATAAATAATATTTGATTTAGTTAACTTTATGCAAGTGAGAACACTTTATTATTTTACTTGTTCTAAAATCTTTCTGTTAATATAACAGGTACTGTTGTTCCTATTGTAATTTACAATAATCATCATGAGCAAGTAAAAAATAATACGTACATGAAGCTTACAATATTAATAAAAATGTTATTTATAGGATTAATTTTAGTGGTGTATAGTATATAATAATGATAAGATATATCTTGTTTGTATACATTCAGTATAAGTAATTGGTACACTTTTTGTAAGACTATTATTTTTTTAGCATAAGTTAAATAAAATGAATAATATTAACAATTAAAAATCCACCTTACCAGCACATTGAGATAAACTCAAGATCTTTTGGCTTACTTGAAAGCCATCATCAGGAGTTAAAAAACATTACTTTAAAGTCAGAAAATTTTTAAATATAAATTAAAATGTAAAAACATTCACTCCAGGAGTATACTGTTAGTACTGACTGTACCAGACAGTCATGACTCTTTTCACATTTTAATTTATAATTTTAAATTTTTTAACTTCAATGTAATGTCTTTTAACTCCTGATGATGGCTTTCAAGTAAGCTGAAAGATCAGGGGTGATATGTGCTGGTAAGGTGGATTTTTAAATGTTACTATTATTTAATTATTTAACAAATCAGCAGTACCATGTTCAAAAAATAAAATAAAATAATTGCTACTCCTTTGTATAGATAAATGGCAACTTTGCTATTTTTTATAATATTTGTTAAACTTTATAAATGAATAACGTCCTCTTACAAAGAATTTTGTAAGAGGGCTTAACATTTTTAATTTTAATTGGTATAAATACACATTGTAATATTCTACATACCTATTACATTGTAGCAAAAACATCGGCCAAATTCCATTATATGCTCGCAAATCCTTAAATATTTTCTGTATATTTACATCAATGTAAATGTGGATTATAATAATGAAGAATCTAGTACCCATTAATGTAAAGAGTTTTTCGCTATTCTTAGAGAAAAAACTGTTGAAATCGATGAATCCTATTTCCAAAATGCAAATATAATGTTGGCCAGGTTTCCAAATAGGAATGAGTTTTTGAAGGCATTTTTCATGAAATGTTTGAGTGTTTTATATTTGTTGTAGAAAATATAACAATGAATTGTTTGCTGCCTATTATTTTTAATCACATTGCACACCCAGAGCTCATATAATTTCACATCACTGGTCATCATATAATAGCATAACAAACATAGTTCTGTCAACTACATCAAACAGTTTGTAGACCTCTGAATCTAGCGTACACATTAATTCATTGAAAAAATATGGGACATTACAAAATCTTTTAGGTGGCATTCTGGGAATCACTCAGAAATAATAGTTATCTGTTTGAATTTATGTGGAGGAAAAGGCTATTGGCAGATGCCAAAACATTTAAATGTGTACTGGAATATTATCAGTAATTATTGGCCACCACTGTTGTATATGAGGTAGTTAGTTGGTTAAATAATAATATAATAACATTATACCTTATTTTTGTAAAAACTGATGAAGTGAAATTACTTATAATAGTTTTTATCCCACTGTAAATTAAAATGTCATATTTACAAAAATATAAGTAAATAGAAAATGTTAAAAAATTTGCGGGGATAAAACAGAATTTAATCATGTCTTTGCTAAAGTAAGTTTTATTTCTTAGTGTTCACCTCACAGTTATTTAAGTTTGTTAAGAAAAAATTGGTGGTAAATAAAAGCATATGGCTACACAGCATGTAATTTTTCCCCCATGTAATATTTTTTTATTAATTATATTCGTAATGTTCAAATAACTGTTGATTTGTAACAAGGTTTATTAGAAAAAAAGGTATTTTAGCCATAATTATCGTGCATAAAATTTTTCATGATTTGGTTTCCCTTTTATTGTTCTGCTGCTATTAATAGACATAAATCCAGTTAATAAAATTTCAATTCTGATCTCATTCAAAATGTAAGCCTGCCATTTTCAAGATAAATTTAATTTTATGTTGATGGTAAAATCCAAATAATAACTGTGAAATAGTATTGGTTAAATGTGATTTGATGCCAGACAAATTAATGAGCTGTGGTATTGACTAATTAAAAGTATTGTGTTTATTATTCTTTAGCAAGAGAATGTATATAAGGATTATATACTAATGTAATTATACAAGGGATGTTCAGTTAATGAGACAAATTGATGTAGGGATAAAAACTATTTATTCAGTGACAGTGAAATTACATTACTTTTCAACATAGTCTCCAGCAATATTTAAACAACTTTCCCACCTTTCTGTGAGATGGTTTTCAAGTGTTTCTCCTGGTGTGTGAGTGATATGGGGGTGTGTATTGTCATGCAAGAGAATCACACCTTTTGAGAGAACGCCCTGACATTTTTGCCTTATTGTGAATCTTACTTTCTGTTGGAGCATGTTAGAATAGTTCTAAGTGTTTACGGTACGTTGTTCTTCTAAATAGTCACTAAAAATTTGGCCTTGCAAACCCGAGAAGACCGTCGACATCACTTTACCAGCTGACGCATGTTTTGAATTTTTTTTGGTGGTCAAATTCGTTTGTTTCCACTCAAGACTTTGCTATTTGGATTAAGCTTGAAATGGTGTAATCATGTTTCTTGTGTAGAAACTTATTCCTCCTTCACGATAAAAGTCATTTCACCTTCTGCTTCAAACCATTCTTTGAGCTCAGAATAAATGTGATTCCAGTTGTCTTTATGAGCTTGTGTCAACTGTCTTGGATTCCAGCTTGAACACACCTTCCAATAATTCAGTATGTCATGAATGATTGAATGTATGGTTCCAACACTAATATTACACAAACTAGAAATTTGGGAAATTTTGACTCCCTGTCTTCACAAATAAGATCATTTGTGTGATTTTGCAGTGCAGCAGTCGAAACTTCAACTGGTCTTCCAGAGCGATGGAGATCAGTACATTTGTGCTGCCCAACTCTTTTACTCATGTATACATGTTGCTGCAGTTTAAACACTTTTCACTACACTTTTTCAACAATGCTGTAATTTTGTTTTTGGTTTCATAGATATTATAATATCCTTAAGTTTCATGAAAATGAAGTTACTCATTTCTAGTGCTATTCTTAATTTTTAAAGAAACATTTGTATTTTTTTGTTTTTAATTTGAAAGATTAATTTTCAATCTGAACTTAATGTATTTTATACTGTTGCAGATGAATTTATCAGTATAAATTCTTTAAACCAGTCGAAATCAAAGCAGCACAATAATGGAAGGAGGAAGTGGTGGTAATACTGGAGGAAATGAGCTGCTTATCAAATATAATACAATTGCTACAGAGTACTCAAAGGCAATATACATTTATTATAATAGGATTTTAAATAGTCTTTATAAAATGTTAATGACATAGTTAAAAAAATATGATTACAGTAGTCAAATTTTCTTCCGATAAGATATTTATTCACACCCATACCATTATTCTGAATTTACAGTGGAAAATGTTTAATGAGAAATGATGGGGATAAGACTTTTAAATCAACTGAATTTTTGTTTGAGAAACAAAGAGAGAAGATTACACGAAAAATGATAGAAGATGATTACACAGAAGATTAGACAGAAAATGAAATACGAGAATATTTAGAAAGAAAATAAACATACAGTTACCGCATTTTAAAATAACGTAATTGACAAATGTATTTAGAATGTCCATATGGCAACTTGTTTATCCTTTTAACATAATTTCTTTCTTTAATACAAACTGGTAAATTTTCACAATGACTATTTTCAGAACTGAGTTTGTCCAGCCCCATTACAGTTTTTAATTTCCACTATTTCAACAATGTTGCTAACTTTCAAAGAGCTCAACTCATAGAAAATTGACTTGAAAGACTTATTTTTGTATGTTGAGATCTTTTTTTAAAATTTGACATTGTTTTAATAATAGTTGTTTTGTTTCTGATGGGAATAACTTGCTGCAAGCAAAATTACCTTTTAATTACATTCTTTAAGAAATTAGTTTTGTTTTAATTATTTACTACTTAATCACTTCTGGCAGGTGTCTAATATACATATTTTTAATAATGTTAATAAGAATTTAAAATGTTTTTAGGCTTTATTTAATTTTAGATTTTTTCTTTCAGTATTTTTATCCAACCTTGTTACTCATTTAATACTACCTAGGAAAAGTGTACAGCTTAAGAATTGTTGCAAACATGATAAAATATCCTCAGAAAAAGATATTACCTGGAAGAAAAATTATAATATCTAATTTTTTCATCCAAAACAAGAGCTCCACAACAGAAAAATGAACATCATCCTCTGGACTGCAAAATATTATATTGTGATAAAAAGTGCTGCTAATATGGGTTTTATTGAGAAACTAGATTGAAGATGCCACATTCCAGTTTCTAGTTGTTAAGAACAATTATAACTAGCATATAACTTGCTTCGATTCAAACACAAGATTTAATGAATTTAAACATACTTTAACTGTCTATTTGAATTAATGTTTTTATTTTAATCCAGTATTTAACTATTTTAAAAAATTTGTAAAAGTCAGCTCTACCGGCATATTTTTGTAGTTATGTATTGGATTAATCAGCGATATAATTAATTGATGTGTTTATTTAGGATGATTATGGTTTTTATTCATGAAGTACTAAGAAAACTTGGTCCTGCAAAACCTTAACTTCTTTATAATCTATCCTGACTTTTCTGCCTTCTGTCAAACTTCACTATCACCTAAAAAAACACCCTCCCCCCCACATTAAGCCACTGCTTTCTATCCTTCCATGTTATTTTTTCCTCTTCATTCATTCTAATATTTATTGCATCCAGCAACCTTTGAAAACATGTTCCAACCATCTGAAATGTCTCTCATTTATATAATTGTTTTTTTTTTTAAGTAAGATCTGTAGTTTTTTATTTCACTATAGTCTTCACTTATATGCATTGTATTAATTGCTATAAATTTTTCAGTTTCTTTGTTCCCAATTGCATAATAATTTCTCATTGTTAATTTTCATTAGTCATATCTCAGTCTGTATATTACTGTAAGTGGTCAACAGTTATCGACCCATCAATCTCTTGCCAGTAATCAGCAAGTTGTTGGAGAAGCTGGTTATGGAACGACTCCAGGAAAACATTGATATGAATGATTTTCGAAATTGAGGCCAATATTGCTTCATCAAAGGGGTTGGCACTGAGGATTACATCTTAAATGCTCTTGCTGAGGTGGAAAGCGCTGACTGTAAATATGTTTTGGTAATTTTTATTGACATAGAGACAGCATTTCCTTCCTTGTGTTTAAATTCTGTCCTCTATGAGTTGGAACGACGCAATGTTCCCGAAGCCCTACAGACCATGGTACAAGACGATTTGTCTAACCGTACAGCTCTGTTAAAGATGCGCGCCTAGTTGTGAAAAAATCTGTAACCAGAGGAAGCCCGCAGATTCCGTTCTTGATGCCCTGCTGTGGAACCTGTTTTTTTATGGATTTCTGGGGTTGACATTCCCAGAAGGGGTTACGGCCCAGGCTTTCACTGATGACTGTCTCCTTTTAGTTCGTGGTAATTCATGACCATAGCTAGAAGAAAGATCGCAGGCGGCCTTGTCAATCGCAAAGGGCTAAATGAACAATCAAAATTTAAGGATTTCTGTGCCCAAGACAAAAGTATGTACTTCTGAAGGGTGCAGACAAATTATTGTACAGTCAAAACCCTCACATTAAATACAAAGCTGTGTAATCAGCCGTGTTAGAGTTCATAAATACCTAGGTGTTTTGTTTGATGAAAAGTTGCTATTTAACAATCGCATTAAACAAGTAGCAGCAGATGCCGTCTCTGTGATCCACAAGCTTAGGAGGATTGCTCAGAAGGATAATCACCAAAGAATGCAGAGTGTGCATTTAGTGCCTTTATTTTACTTTTTAAAAGTGTAATTTTATTGAAAATAATAATTGAGGTTAGGTTTTTTAGTGTACGGTTATAAAAGAAAAAAGGAATAAAAATTTAAAAAATTAAAACTTAGGGAAAAGACCTGAACCGGTGGGGGTACCTGTACTTGTATGGGCATCCCGCATTTGAGTGGTCAATTGGTAGAAAATAAGACTGAGACCTGACGGAGAGGGTGGGGTCCAGCAACAGTATAACCAGATCCGGTTCACTTCACCCCTGTAGTTAAAGGCAGGCGATAAGATCCAGACCTGGTGGGCTGACCTGCCATGCTGGATTCACCACCTGTAGGCGAGAAGGCTCATTAGAGGCAAAGAACACCCCCCTGGGTTGCACAATACTTGAGCACAGGTCCGACCCACGGGGCAGGGGAAAAAAGTGTGCAGTCAAACAATATAACTTTTTTTTCAATTAGATTCTTATGCAAAACGGATAAATTTGTGGAAAAATGAAGTGAGCCATGTACATTTTATGAATTAATTGGTAAAAACCAAGATTGTACAGTTATTTACAGTCCTCTCTGATGAAAGCATGAAGCCATCAAAATTTTGGGTTGGAAACTAAACATTCTGATGATAAAAGCAAATCATTGAAATTTTTTGATAGAAAATTACATAATTTGAGAAATAAAGCCATACTGATAAAAGTACACTTGAAGCGCTTGGGCTGGTCTAATCAACGACTGAATACTGTGCTACAGCCTGGCTCAACAGTGCACATACACAAAAAGTTGACATACAACTAAATAACATGTTGCGAATTATCAATGTAACATTAAGATCGACCCCCACCATATGGCTGCCTATATTGAATCACATACCCCGTCCTGAAATCTGTCGTAAGGCTGCTCTCCTTCGAGGGTATACAGGTAAACAGGACAATCCTCAACTCTCCATACACCAAGATATAGCCAATCTGATTAGAGATAGACTGTGATCTGTGAGAACTGCTGACGACTGTCTATCAAACTTTGCTGCATTGGTGTTCAATTTGACTGGTTCCTGGGAACAAAAAACTGGATGGAGACCTGTCCTTCCTGATGTCGTAAACTTCCCTGTATAAGGGAGAAACCTCCCACCTTTGAACAGCCTTGCAGAATATGGACATCAGTCAATAGAATCCATTGATGGCAGATATGTGGACTCACTTCACAAATGAGGTAAGGTGCTGTTTCTAAGTTGCAATTGTGGAGCCGATAATCAAACCAATCATCACATAGTCGCAGAATATCCAAATAGGGCCAATGGAGGAAAATTTGATGACTTCCTGACTGCAACAGATGCTGCAATTGAATATGTTTTAAAACTAAATGTGTGTTTGCAATTTTAGTATTTACTGTTTGTCTAACCTGGATAATAATAATCTTTTATTACTCTTTTTATAACTTTATAATTTTTAATTACATAATTTTATTTTGTCTATCTTAATAAACATTGTGAAATCATGTGCATGAGCCATACAATGAATAAGAAAATAGTATACCAACTTAGAATTACTGACATTCTATCAATTGACAGTTGCCATAGTCCAAAGGTTTTTTATTCTAATAATTTTCTTCATCCTCTTGTAGGCTAGAGCACAATTAAATATTCTTAAAAAAGCTGTTGTGGATGAACAAAATCGAAATGCTGAACTAAATGAAACAGTGAGACAACTTAAACAAAGTGGAAGAAAAGCAGAACAGGAAATTGATAGTTTAACATTTCGTAATCAGCAGCTTACTTGTAGAGTCACTGTACTTCAAGATGAATTAGAAGAATTGCAGGTATGTATTTATTTATTGTTTTAAATTTGTTTGTAATTTTGCAAAAAATACCTGTTTTAATTACGTATTTAATTTTTTTTTTAACACAGTTTGTGCTTGTAAGTCACTATTTTTACTAAAGAGGACTGACTTCAAACTTTAAAAAATATTCTTAATGTTTTTGATAAACCATTAAAGATTTTAATATTTGTTCCTTGAATTAGCTTGCTAAAATGCATCCTCAGTGATTAAAATAGAAACTAATATTTTTTTCTTTTTTTTTTAAATTGGGAAGGGGTAAGCGCTAAGCGCTGCCAGCCACTGCTGATAGAACAATTTGTCTTAAGTATGTATTGATGTCTGTAACTATGATAGAAATCATAATTATTTGTTTGTTGAGCACTTGCCATTAAGATGTAAAAGCAAATGTTTTTTGTTTACACAGTTAGTATGAGAAATATTGAGAATTCTTTATTCATGCTTATCCAGATGTTAAACAAATCTACCATGTGCTACTGTTTATTACTTTGTTTCTACATGAAGTGTGACTAGGTGTGATTGTTCTGGACTTTTGATTGTTTCATCTAATGAAAATTTGTCACATACTTGATTTCATTAGTTTGTTTTTGTAGAAAATCATTTTGGATATTTCTGGTCAAAGGGAGTCTTTGCAACACTTTAATTTATTATTCACAAGCTGTATACATCTGTACAATGTACAATGATACAGTGTGCCAAATTTATTGTCATGTTTATATAGAAAGTTGTTAAATGGGGTTTTGTGATTAAATGTGTGATATTCTGTAACTATGACACGGATAAGAATTTGAAACAAAGAGCTAATGAGAAATTTTATGTTAAGCTAGGTAATGCTATATAGTGCTAATCAGCTACAGAGATACCAATTTGCTTTGCGAGCTATGGTGGTGAGGCAATGGGTTGACCATAAAGTTTTGATTGGCATGCATGCTTTATAAGCAGAAGAAAGTCCCCGGAAAACAATGAGTTAGCAGTTGACTTTCCATTAGCATCATCTCTGAAAATATTCAATGAGAATTCATTCCAGAGGCCAGGCTATCAATAGAAAATTTTATTACTGCCAAATTCTCAGATATTTGAGGAAGAAGATTCAATGAAAGCAAGTAATGGCGTGTGAAGAAATGGGTTCTACACAACAACAATGACCCTGACACCTGTCATAATGTTTTTGCAAAGAACATGTTTTCACTCGTACACCTGCCTTACTCACCAGATTTAACTCCTGCAGACTTCTTCCTTCTTCTAAATGATAATCAGAAGTATTGTATATTTAATCTTATTTAATTTGTAACAACAGTTACAAAAATTGCTGTTAAAAAATTTATTTAATTTATCAAATATTAAAAATATACAGGGTTTGTATAATAAGTAACCAGACTGACCTCAGAAAATTTTTTATTGGCAAAATATGTACAATTTTTCTTTAGAAATCTTCAAAGTAGTCCCCATTGC
>JAAAKQ030499014.1:0-14396 GCA_010016005.3 Zanna intricata | reverse complement strand
ATATATATATATATATATATATATATATGTATATATGATAGCTATTTTATTATAAATTGTTCTTTGGTCGATGCCGTTCTTTTTTTTCTTGTTCTTCTTATTCAGTTCTACTTACTTAAACTTGTTGCATAAGAAGGCCATTTAAAAGTTTTTCTTACATTATATTAATTTGAATAGATTTATATTCATGATAATAACACCTTTGATTAATTATTATCGCCGAAGGATATGTATTTCGTATAATATTTTATTATTATTGTTGTTACTCTTTTTGTTATTATTATTATTATTAATAATAAAAAATTGGAATCACCGGTTCTTTGTGTTAATCAATTTCATTATTTTTGTTTCATATAACGTAACTTTGTACGAGAGATTATAGGAATGTTTGTATATTTTAATTATATCTTAATTTAAAATATCTACAAGAAAATCCATCCTTATTCTTCATTAAAAATTAGATTTGTTTTATTATTTATAAACTTAGGATGCTTAAAAAAAAAAAGAAGAAAAATCAAAATAATTTAAGCTCGTAAAATTTACAGAATATTCTGCAGGAAATATTTTTATGAGATTTTGAATGGAATTATAACGCTCTACTGACGATTATCCATGTAATTTAAATTTAAGAAAGTATTATTATAAATACATAAAGGGGGAAAAAATTGAATGATTTTTTGCAAAAAATTTTGTAACTTTGTTAAGTTAATCCTGGTTCAAATGTAGTTTATTTTTTTGAGAATATCAACAAATATTTTGCAGTTTGATTGAAACCACTAAGAAATCAATTTTTTAAAACAATTTTTTTTTTTTTTATTTCTTTAAAAAGCTTTTAACGACGTATGTAGAAATAAATCGTTTACAATAAATCGTTATGGTTAAATGAACATAACATTTTGGTATATCTCTTTCTAATAAAAGTTTTGTTAGCAAATTGATCATAAATGTTTTAATTTCATGTTTTCACTTTAATATTCATTAAGATTCTATTATGAGAGATAGAAATATATTATGTATCGAAATTTAAACTAAAACACGTTTAGTTGTATTATATATTTACCATTTACAGATCCACTTCATAATTGATAAAAGTAGTTATGAATCCTTTAAAGAAACTTATTTTTAATTTCTATGAAATCTCCACCGATTTTGGTTAAACAGTGTAAAAATAAAACCAAAATAAGAGAAAGATTCTTATAAGAACATTATTATTAATGGTAGTTGTATGGAACAGGTGTTGTAGTTTGATTGTTTAGCATATGACGTCATATAACTTAGACCAGGACATGTGGAATAAAAAATAATTGTTTAATTTATATTCAGTACCGTAAATAGATTACTACGGAATGCAAAAAAAAAAAAAAACAAATTTTTATTAAACAATGAATTTATTGTTACTATTAAATATTAATTCATATTTTAAATATGATGACGTTAATTTATTATTAATATCTTTTTTAATAATTTTCGAAGTTTATTTATAATTGATTACATTTGTATTAATCTTGAGTAGGTTTGATCAGACTTGCAACAAGTTCTCAACGAAACTCATAATATTATACACTAATTATTACAAAGAACTTTTATAGCAAGCAGCACATGTACTAAGTAATTATAAATATTTAACACCTAATAGAAGAACAATGAAAGGAAAAAAGATTATGCAATAAATTGAAAATAAATATGGAAGAAATAATGCAAAGCACTTACAACAAAATTTTCACTTAAGATACCACATAGTAGTCATTATTTTATTAATAAATAAAATTATAAATTAATCATTTAATCTATGATAATTAAAACACAATGAATAGCTTTAAAAATCCTGTACATGAAACAGTAGTGGACATGACATGGCGACGTTGTAATTCTTGACAACAGCGCGGTATTTCTTTGCCAATTCATTTTATATATTTTTCAATTATCATCTAAACTGAATTATACTGTTATGAAAGTTTTAGGTTCATAATACATCAAACTGTAGATACTTATCACACTCATTTTTTACATTAACTCTTAGTTAAATACTATAATTAAACTAATTAAAAAGGAGGTATAAAGTATATTTAATAAGTTGTGAATCAAATAAAAGTATCTTTATATGATACATGAAAATTATGGAAATATAAGACCTTCGATTTTTAATACTCAATTTTGTATACTTAGATTTTTCATAGCTTAATAATAATATTTTACCAAATATTATTTAAAAAATTTTAATGACATACTTATAGATTCTTTTTCTATATTAATTAGGTAAAAGTATCTACAACTCTCAATTTATCCTTACTGAAAAAGCAAGCTCTTCTGTGATTCACTTCAAATTGATCTAATACTTACTGAGAAAAGCCAAGCAATTTTAACTGATTTAATATTTTACTTACCAATCACATAAATGTTCGATTAATTTATGAATAATCAACACCTTTTTGTTTAAAAAGTCATCGAAAATCAGAAGCTCGTATAAGTAATAAAACTGCTTTATCAATAATCTGTAAAACTCCTTTTAATTCGCGAACTACTTTAGGCTGCACTTATACAGCTTTTTTCGACATAAACACATTTTACGTCAATTTATGGAAATATATTTTCAAACTATATCAGTTTTGACTTAAAATTGCTGAGAAATATTGAAAAATAAGTATACTCTATATTTTATTTATAGATAAAAAAATTAATACAAACTCTTATGATAACTAAATGAATATCTGATTGAAATAGACAAATTATATGTGAAAAATATTCAAGTCATAAATTTTCCTTATACTTCTTAATTCAATATTTCAGTCATTTGTTATGGTTCCTAGATAAAATATTTATAAATAATCTAATGGTGACATTAATTTGGTTTGACCCGGTTAGGAATAATGTTAGATTTGCCTAAGTGGTTCACGGCAGGTAGGGTTGGGAGACTGCAAGAATAGGTCGTCATTTAGAGAAGAAGGTGAATAAGGAGTATGAGGCTATGAATAAGGAGAAGAAGAAGACAGAATGGTAGGAGGTTTGCAAGGACTTTGGCTAATGGACAAACAGCGGTCCATTAGGCGCACAATTACTAAGAGTAACAACTCAAAGTCGGGGCCACCCTAGCACAGTTGTCTTCCCCTCTTCCTTCTTGAGACAAATGTGCTTTGGTAATCGTGTTTACCTGTTGCCTCGTCTTTACCCTCTCTTCCTTCCTCCGTTTCTCTTTGGTTCTTCCCTCCATCCTCCGTTCCCCGTTACTGATAAATTAACATCCAACTCCTACCATCATAAACGCCATCTAACTACTGCTCTGTTCACATCTATTACAGAGATTCACGAAGGCCTGATTCCTAATTATGATTGATAATTGATTTTGCAGTTCACTGTTCACAGATTACATTTTGTAGTTTAGTCCTTTAAAACTTATAAATTTCAAAATTTACTTCTCAAAATATTCTTGTGTGAATATGTTTAAAAATAAATCTTTTTAGCGTATAAAAATTACGCGTATAGATTGCAAACATTAATTTATTTATTGTACACTTCGTTTTTATAGAAGTTTAAAGGTTGAAAACATATTTTCTTTTTGGTTCCCAAAAGTAAAAGTGTTTGTTCATAGCAATTAAAATTGAATGGGTACAAAGTTTTATCTGAAATTTATTAAATATTAATCATGTTAACTTTCACAAAATTCTACTCTAGGTTATACTGGTAAAATAGTTTAGATAATTTCTGGGAATACATTCCTGGTTTTTCCGTTTTCCCTTAACATTTTAAAATATATTTTCTCATTTAAACTGGTTAAATGTTTATAATATTTATTTAATTTCTAATTTTAAAACTTCTTTTATTAAAATTTTAGCAATATCCACCAAAATTGATTTATAAAATTAAATTCTAATACTCAGACACCTTTTTCGACCCCTCCTCAAAATGCACCAAATATGTTAATCACATTTAAACAAAGCAGAAATGTACATTACCTGATTAATGATTTAATAATATCTATCTTGAATTTTTTTATTTCTTTTAATTCTTTTTATTCAACATTTATATATAAATGGTGGTATACGATTAATGGTGTATACGAGTATATACTCGTATATATACGTATACATATTGTACATATCTTTTTTTTGTGGACACAACAGTTATTGAGTAATTACTGTAATTTTACACCAATAAATTTCAAATTGGTACATAAAATGTAACGACCCAAAATCTCAGTCGAGTTCGTTAATTAGTAAAACCGTACCATGGAGGTAAAAACGGAGGTGCTTTTTCAAAAAAAACAAAATAGCGCTATAATTTTCTTATTAAGTAAAATATCGAATTCGTTTACAGTTCCTAATATTCTTTAGATAAGGGCCTAAAACTTATCTAAGTAAGGTTTCTTGATATCACCAACCATTGGCCCAGGGAGCGAAAAAATTCAAAAACAAAAAATCATACCTTCCTTAATAGGCACAGTATCGGATCGTTTTAAAGTGGTCGTTAGTCCTCTAAACATTACTTAAAAATTTGGTCTGAAATAATTCATTTATTTCATTTTTCTGTAAAGGTTGGTATGACCAACCCTTACGGCAAGAGATGACCAAAATGTTGCTGGAATTGTAAGAAGATGGGCATGAGAAAAAGTGAACTGAGTGCACTTTTTCACATACCCTGAGTAAATTAAAATTTTTCTTAACTTTAATGTGGAAATCTTTTTTATCCCCTGCTTAGCACAGGTGAAATCTGCCTCCGCCTTCCGGCGTGCCGAAAGGGATTCTTTTTATCTTTTATAATTTTACATTTTATTTATAAGTTATAGAATCATTTAATTCCTATTGCGAGAATCTTGAAACTATCAGTAAACGTAATAGTAAAAAATATTGAAAAATATTTACTTCATATTTAACAAATTTTAATTAATTTTTTAAAGTTTAAAATATTATAAATTAGATCTTGATACACTCTAAAAAACAATTCTATGCCAATTATTTAACAGAATGAGAGATAATAGTTATTTACGAATTTAATTTCTTATCATTTTGTCTAGAAATCTTTCTTAAACACAAAGTGTTTCTTTACTCCATAAGTCTAAAGTACATTTGTATTTCGACCGCAATTCCTAATAATTTACAGGTAATATTTTTATGTAATTTGTGGGGTTATATATTTAATTTGAGCTCTGGTTTTTTTTAAATGGATGGTACTTGTTTTTCCCTTTATAGTAATCCATTTCTACTTAAAAATTCATTTGTTGAAACTTTTTTGTGATAGTTAATAGCAAGTATATATAAACTTTTACTTGAATAAATAACCGAATTATCATCATTTTGATAATACATCATAATTATGAAATCGTTTGCTAAACTTCTTGCCAATTCTTTGACGTAATCATAATAAAATTTCCCTATGGATAAACTTTCTAGGAAACCTGTTTTCATGTTAAGAAACTTTGGAATCTATCACACCGTTAACACCAATATCTTCAAAACATTATTTCCTATTACTAAAATAAGATTTAAATCAAAAATATTTGTAGTTCAACCTGAAATGCCTCTCCTGAAATGCATTGCTTTTCTCTCAAAATTTCTTTCTTCCACTATAATCTTTAATTTGCAAATTTTTAGAAAGTAATTTTATACATTTTATTAAGAACACTAAAGCCACAGTAATTACTTCATTGACGCATGATTTATTTTTAACAATAGTCAAAATAATCCCCAAATTCATTAAAAGTACGAAAATACACGCTAGTGTTCATGTTCTTCAATGATGTAATCCAGCGAAATATGTTTCAGAGACCATGCACCAGATATAAATCTTGATAACCATTTTAAAATTGTGAAAGTTATTTTTTAAGCAAAGTAGAGTAATTTTTAACAGTCGTAGCTCAATATGAGCAATTGAGAGGAGGATTTGGAAGAAGTGTTAGGAGAGGACCAATTTGGTTTTAGGAAAAGGATACAGACATGGGAAGCAATTTTAGCACCCAGATTAATAGTAGAAGGAATATTAAAGTAAAACAGACGTTGATCAGTCTAAAATAGACTTTGATCAATTAGACATCTGATAACTTAGACTGGAAGAAAATTTTCAGCATTTTAAAAGGTTTGTGGCTCAACTATAGAGATAGAAGAATAATTGCTAACATTTACAGGGAACAAACTGCATCAGTAATAATCGAAGAATAAGGAAGACGCCGTAATAAAAAAGGGAATCCCACAAGGATTTCTCTATCCCCTATACTTTTTAATCTTTACAACTAGCAGTTAATGACGTTAAAAGACAATTTAGATAGGAGTAACAGTGCAAGGTGAAAAGATAAAGATGCTACGATTTGCTGATGATATATTAATTCTAGCTGAGACTAAAAAAGATTTAGAAGAAACAATGAATAGTATGGATGAAGTCCTATGCAAGAACTACTGCATGAAAATAAAAAAGAATAAAACGAAAGTAGTGAAATGTAGTAGAAATAATATAAATGGACTACTGAGTATAAAAATTGGAAGAGAAAAAATTACGGAGGTAGAAGAATTTTGTTACTTGGGAAGTAGAATTACTAAAGGTGGAGAAGCAGGAGGAATAAAAAATGCCGAATAGCCCAGACCAAACGAGCTTTCAGTCAGTAATATAATTTGCTTACATCAAAAATTAATTTAAACATCAGGGAAACATTTCTGAAAGTCTGTTTGTAGCCTAGCTTTATACAGAAATGAAACTTGGACGATCAGAATACATGAGAAGAAAAGATTAGAAGCTTTTGAAATGTGAGCTGTAGGAGAATGTTAAAAATCAGATGGGTGGAAAAAGTGACAAATGAAGAGGTGTTGCTGCAAATTGGATTAAGAAAGAAGAAGCATTTAGAAAAATATAATTAAAAGAAGAAACAGATTCATAGGACACATATTAAGGTATCCTGAACAGTTGTTTTGATATTGGAGGGACATGTAGATGGGAAAAATTATGCAGGCAGACCGCGGTTAAAATATGTAAAACAAACTGTTAGGTATGTAAAATGTACAGGGATACCGAAGCTCACCGAGCTGGTCTATATCGCACGGCAATATCGCAAATCAGCTGATTTCGAAGTAGGGAATTCTAAGGTTCAAATTCTAGTAAAGGTAACTTTTACAAGGTTTCTTTTATACAGATTTGAAAACTAGATCGTGAATATTGGTGTTCTTTGGTGGTTGAGTTTCAATTAACCACACTTCTCAGGAGTGGAAATTTTACAAGACTACACCGCATTCACATTCATACATATTATCCTCATTCATCCTCTGAAGTAATACCTTCAGAGAATGAACAACCTTCAGAGTTCCGGAGGCTAAACAAAAAAAGGAAAAAAGGAGGATACCGAAATGAAATGACTGGCATTAGATATGGAATCTTCGATAGCTGCCAGTCAAATGACTGAAGCCAAAAAAAGCTCAATATATTATACGAGACTCAACCAAATGAGAAGTGTTTGATCCATTATAGATTGATCCACCTACATGGAAGAGTAGTTCTATTTCAATGATAACCAAGAGCTAATAACACAATTAAAGAGATTAACCCTAATTTCTTGCTCTAAACCGAAATGATAGGGTTTTACGTTCAATTTCTGCCGTAAATCTCAAGAAGATAAATTACTGCTTTGGTAACAAACATATCAATTCTTTAGGATTTCTTTAAATCCGAAATAAAATGTCTTTAACATTATGAGTTAAAATTTATGAGTTTTTATATCAATTGACGAACCTATAATCATTTATTCATTAATTTCTCAGTTGCACCTGACCAGTTTAGTAGAATATTTTTCCTTGAACTACGGTAAGTTAATTTAATCGACACAGCTTCAGTGTTTAGCTCAGATGTAGAAATATATTTTTCCATGTTTCCTATCTGTAACATGAATATAATAAATAAGAAATAACATTATAAAACAGTGAAGCAAGCTTATAACTTTCACAACAGTTAAAAGTATTGACTACACACATTTTTTAAACATATTTACATAATTTTATTTTTTATTCTAGAATATATTATTGTAGATGCAAGAGTTTAATATATTTGTGTATGTTTCATTAGCCAGAAGGCTAATGAAAATATTCATCACCGAAAGAATCAAGAGCAATCAAAATCAAAAAGTTGCATCAATTTTACGTTGTATTAAGTAGATAGTCCATTTTATAATAAAAAAAAAAATGAATTGTCTTTTCTTGGTGCAGATAGGCAAACGACTATAATTTTTCATTACAATAAATTTTTAACTCAGTATTATAGAAATAAACATTTTTAAGCCACGGCTTGTCGTTTTAAGTATTTACATTAATTTTAGCCTAATAATATTTATTATTATCATTTTTTATTTCAAAAAATAAAGTGTAATATCCCAATATTTTATCCTAAAATACCAAATTTAAATAATTTCATTTCTTTTCAAATCATAAAACTAATGAGTTATATTTATCGTGCTGAAATAGAAGAGTTTTTTTTTAACTAAACTATTCAACGCTAGCCTTCTACGCCTATTTATTCTCAACTCACGCCACCATAAACTATTTAACAAATGAATATATCATATAGAGATTTCTCAGTTAAACTTATTCATTTCTCATTTATGTTATAAATACGTGTTCAGTTTGTGTAAAGAATAGTCATTCACATGGGATATATATTACATGGATGCTTTTTGCAGCACTGGCGTCTGTCTGTTCACTGTTGATTTACGCCAAGTAATAAAACCTCCTCATTACACCGGCTAACCTTTGGCCGTCAACACCCATTTGAAAAAGCCAACACACTTTTTATTGGTTCAGACGAAGCTTATTGTATAAACTTACTACGATTTTTCTTTCCTTTTTTTTTTGCCAATATGATTTTTCTTAATCATATTTTTTTTAGGTGCAGTATACAATATCGAAAAAGTGCATACATAAATTATTTCTTGTATTGTTTTGTTTAATTTGAAAGATAAATACCTTGATTTGATTTTATTTTTCTTAAATCGTAATGTTTAATTTTTTTTTTTAAATATTAAATAAACCTCTCTACACATGCGATCAAATATATGACATCATTTTAAATTCTACAATCTGTGCTCAAAGTCGGGGGAAGTAAAAAAAAAAAAAAAGTTAAAATGATGCTCTTTTATACGAGTTGTGTTACGTGTTTATCGATAAATCTGAAGCTTAATAACTCGTTTCGTAATACATATTACGGGTGGTCTTATTTTATTTTTCAATCAATTAATTGGAAGTTATTCAGTTTTGTATTTACTGAGATTTTATCTTCAAAAAAGTGAAGAAGGATTTAAGAAAATTATATTACATTTTTATTCCCATAAAAAGATTAAATAATTATAAAATATGACTTATTTTTCAACTATCGATTAATTTCATACTATTCTTGATAAATTTGGATATTTTTGAACTATCCGTTTTCTAGTTATTAGCTATTTTTCTAATAATAATGAAGAATATTCCGATATAGTAGGCAAATTATATTCTCCATTAATTAAATCATCAAAACGAATGAATACAGGTTTTTTGTTTAGTAATAGTTTCTGACAGAAACAAATATTACAAATATTAATTAAAAAACTAATGATAACTGGAAAAATTTTGTTCTAAAATTTTTTTTTTTTAAACTTAAAGATTTTTTTTAATGAAACCTTATTTTTGTTTTTCTTAGTTTAACCTCCGGAACCACCGGTAGGTATATCTTCAGAGGATGAGATGAATGATTTTTAGCGTGTGTGAAAATTCCATACCTGACCAGGATCCAGACCCGGGACCTCCGGATGAAAGGCCGAGACGCTACCACTCGCGCTACGGAGGTCGACAAAAACGTTCTTATACGCGGTAAAATAGTAAGTTAGTAGAAAAAACAGCATTTTTACTTCACGTTTCAAGGTTTTGAAAAAAAATTTCCAAATCAAAAGGAATTTTATAAATAAACTGTAAAATGATTTGAAAAAACAACCACGATTTTTAACCATAATTATGAAACGAATTATTTCGGTTAAACCTTATCGGCAAAGATTCAAAGAAACTAATTGTAACTGAACTACCTGAGGTTATCTGTAAAATTAAATTTATTCATTATCTTACAATTTTTAAAATATTATTAAAATTATTAAATTTTCGAAACTGCTTAATTAATAGTAAATGTTTTTAATTAAGTAGTCAATCAGAAAAGAAATTTATCACCCCTCAGATTGGAAAAAAAATCTTAAATGAAAATAAGTATTTTCTAAAGCGGTAAGTCTACGAAACCAAAATAATTCAGGCAAACATAGAAGATACTATTTTGGTATATTTTGCACGACTTTAATATTTTCCAAAATTTAAAAACGGATAATTAACAATTTTTTTAAAAAAACTAGCTGCTACCCATAGCTAAGCACGCATACTTATAACAGTATTTCCTATAAAAAAATAAAATAGAAACAGATCGATCCATCGAAGTCAGTGTAATACTTTTTTTTTTTTTTACCTCCGAAACCACAATTAAGTATATCTTAAGAGGATGAGATGAATGAATTGTAGCGTGTGTGAAAAATGCCATACCTGACCGGGATTCGAACCCGGGACCTCCGGATGAAAGGCCGAGACGCTACCACTACGCCACGGAGGCCGGCTGTGTAATAATACTTGCGAATAAATAAATTCACACGTTTCACAAACTAATAATTTTTTCAAAATTGGAATATTTCATCATTTTTCAAAAAAAAATTGAACCTATACATAGGTTTTTTTACGCTATTTGTTTGTATACAAAAAAAAAATTTAAATCGTTGAAATCAGTGCAGTAGTTTTTGTTCGACTGAGTAACAAATAAACTTTCAATTTTATATATTAATATATGATGTGATATTACAGCATAATTATTTTCCCTATATTATTTATTTTTCCACATCCAATTATCTTACTATTTGAAAACCATTTATCAATAATTATTGATTTCCATAGTAACAACTTTATTTTCTTGTTATAATTTTTGTAAACCTTTAGTAAAAGATCTATTTTTTAACACTGTTGCGAATTATTTTTACTGTTATGAATTTTATTATTAATTCATTTTTCCTAACTGCAGAAATAAGCTCTCGTTCAAAGCTTTTCAACGATAATTATAAGTGGTACTAATTTTCATTGCTTCTAGAGTTAGAGCCAAATAAAGATTTTAATTAATGAGATTATTTAGATATTACAAGGGTACACATAGGTTCGAATCTGACTTTATCTCTTTTTTTTTAAATTTTTTTTTTTAATTTAAATATATCGGATTTATTAACCTCTGTAAAAAAAAAAGATGATAAATAATCAATAATAAGAATAATTATTTTAACATCAGAAATTATTAATGAAATAAGATTTTATGGACTTTTCATTAAAAAAAATTTAAAAAAGTGTAAATGTAATTTAATTGGCGTACAAGGAAGTCATTTGATATCCACATCAGATTTTTTTCACTACAGTATCAAGAACTCATAAATTTTTCTATCCCAATTAATGGAAGTGTATTTTTTTTACATAGACTTTTTATGTACATGTACGCTATTTACGCACGTTTTTATTTATGTATGTACGCTTTATTGAGGGTGTTCGTTGGAAACCCCTCTTAAGTTGATTTTTTTCAATCGAATATATTTGTGGTTCTTTAATCGGAACCGATTGTATTTACACAGACTGTGAGACAAAAAAAAAGAAATATATTTTTACAAACTTATTCCCAAACTTTTATGTTAATTAGAAGCTAAACTGAGCGATTGAAATGAGGGGGGGTTATTTTTTTTTAACTGGAAAGTTAGACCATATTTTTCTTTTTTTTTTGGAACTGTTAATGTTCAAAATTTCATCCCGATCGGAATAAAAGTGTAGATTTTTATAAAAGACAAACGGATACACAAAAATTCTTGTTTATGTAAACAAGACTGTTTATATAAACAATTTTCTTCTATATATTTATATATAGATGAAAATTACTGTCGTAGAGTACGTAATTTGTTGTACCTTTTTATCCCCTGCAGGCATTTATAATAAATATACTTCGAAAAAAATTATTTTTAAATTATAATTATTTTTTTTTTTGTTAAGTCATTAGTCTATTAAATTGTTTCGTATTATTCTCCATTCCTTTCTATTCTAAACTAATTTTTTAACCTCAAATTTATTTTAAACCTATTTACTACGTACTTAACCAACTGATCTATATAATTTTTGTCTTCCTTAACAATTTTTGGCTTTTACCCGTCCTTCATCTTCATGAATGAGATTAACTTAAACCTAGATTTTTTTATATATAGACCACCAATCTAATTACTTTGTCACCTGTTTTAGTTACCCAGTTTTGTTTTTTTTATTCTCTCCTATGTGTTTCTTCTTAATTTAAAAGAACTCGTAAGTCCGCTTAATTTCAAAATTTATCAACTCTAAATTTTCAAAGTTCTTCTGTAACACGTTTAAAAACCCACCCACTATTCTTTTCTTTCTATTTTTGTTTTTATCCATGTTTCATCACTATAAAGCTTCACATACAACACAAATATTTTTAAAATTCCTTCCTGATTCTTGCTCTATGTTTAATAGTGACTTCTTTTTACATGGAAACTTCTTTTATACGGCAATCTCATTCTGATATCTGCGTTACTTTGTTCATCCTTTATAATTTTATTCGTTAAATAAAAAAAATCTTCTACCACTAATGTACTACGACTTCCAACGTTAATATTTAGTTCTTTCTTAATCTACTCTCTTATGTATTTGATTTTACGTATGTTTTACTCATATATTTTCAGATTGAATTTCTCTCCAATCATGCCATTCAGAATTTCCTTTCAATCATTGATTTCTAACAAGAAATAATGTGTGATAAGTTAATATTTACATACTGATTTTTTTCTCCTTTAATAGAAAATCCATTTTAAGTTTTTCCTTGAAATTCTTTGTTGGTTTTTCTATTGTTGTACAAACGAAAAACGCCAGACACCTGTTTTTTTTTTTAATTGATATTCTATCGTTATTTGAAACGCATTAAAATAATATTTAGCTAATAAACGTAAAATGATTGCTACAAAAAAAAAATAATAATAAATAAAAACCTTATTAGGTATTTTACTGTTTGCATGAATATTGGAAACCAAAAAAATACGCATACAATTTTAACAAATTGTAATGTAATATAATATAAATAATTATAACGTAGAGTATATTTTTTATAATATACTTTCACGTAGTTATTAAAAATCGACTACAGTTTGGGGTCTATCTTTTTTATTATTAACCTTTTTATCATACTTGTAAATCTGAAATCTAATCATGCAGAATAAGTCGATTTAAATACGAATACAGTAAACACAGTTTATACGAATGGAAAACATAATTTCGATTACAAACTAAAAGTACTTTATTTGATATTTATGAATAAAAATGTATAAGGGTGACTTTTATAAAGGGATTATTGGGAGTAGATGGTTGTTGGGTGGAAGGGGGTAGTTATATCGTCTGACGTGGCACGGTTCAGGATTCAGAAATCGGGTGCGGTGAATTCTGGAGGACGTGATATGCAAAATAGGCGTTGTTTCAGATCTGTTTGAAAAGTGCTTCTGCAAAAGAACAAATAGGGAGACAGTCGATTTGCATTTTGAGTGCAATATTCATGTGACAAATGTTCCCGTTCAACATTCTGTTCACAGTTTTTGGGCTCAAGACAAACGAGACTAAGATCTTCAACATTCTTCTAATGATGCCCCTTCCCCTTTTAAAATACAATTTTACTCCTCCCACCACTTATCGTTCGTATAATTCACATTTCCCTTTAAAAAAATGAACATCACTACTTTATACAAATGAATATTAGTCATTGATTTTTGTAATCCTTAGAAATGCACAGTTATGTTTGCAATTCACCGATTATTCAACGGATAGAAAATAAGAACTGTGAAATGGCAGATCGACTGTAAAATTTTTATGTTAATTTCATTAAATAGTTATAATATTTAGTATAACTCAACCATAATAATTAGTATTTAAAAAAATAAAGAAACAAAGAAGTTATACACTTAAAATTTGCTTTCACTCCAAAAAACTAAATCAATTACATTCATATTTTTTTTTATGTATAAATATTTTGCTGATTAACAGAAGTTGAAATTATTTCATTAACCATTATTTCAAATCTCTATATGGTTTTTTCTTTATTTAAAAAAAAAACTCGCATTGAAAATATTAACTCTTCTGAATACGAAATAAGCTAATATTTTCATTATAATAATACTTCAATTGAGAACATGATTAAGAACAAACAAAATTTCCAGTCGGATGGCATCAAAATGAAGTTCAAGACTTGTTGATTGGTGTTTTATATAAAATATTTAAAATGAGTAAACGGCGTAACGTTCCAGTGAACCAGTTTAATAAAGTCCCACCGGCCTCCGTGGCGCGAGTGGT